>APFE031546781.1:165403-247412 GCA_000404065.3 Pinus taeda | reverse complement strand
TTTCTACTTCTTTTCATGCTGGTTTGGAATTCCTGGTCCGTGATTTTGGTCTCCTGGAGTAGGAGGAAGTCTGGATGTTCTAATTTAATAAGGTCTCGGACTGCATTGGCTTTTAGGGAGGAGCCCATTCCCCTACAGTTCCAAGAGACCAAAATCATCATTTACCATTTTTGTTGTAGGCCCCAGATTTCTCTTTCATCTTCTCTTCGCTTCCTTTGGTCTTGTCTAAATATGAATCCATTGGCTGCTGAGTCCCCGTGGCCATTTCCTTGGCCGCCAGCTCATCCCTTATCTCTTTGTTTGACTTCCTTCCCGCTTTTCTTGGTGGGTCAGTGGAGGTGATGTTTTCTTTTGATTTGTTCCTAGTAAGGATTCTTCCAACTGATGGGGGGAGCTCTGCCGAGGAGAGGTGGGGGTTTCCATGGTGCATTTCGAAGAGGGGGGAGGGGAAGGGGGCTCCTCTGTATACAGAGATTTGAAAGGATTGGTGGAGCGAGGGGAGGAAGGGTCGGCACCCGAGGGCTGGGAGTGGGGAATGAGAGGTTCAGAGGGGGGTTTTGAGGATGTTCCTGGAGGGGGGTTTGGTTTTTTCCTCTTAACAGTTTCCCATGCTTCTTCTGGTGTTTCTACAGTGTTAATTGAGTCTAAAGGTTTAGATTTATTGCATCTATTAGCAAAATGTCCGTATTCATGACATACCTTACACTTGAATGGCAGCTACTCGTAGTCCACTTGCTGTATGTGCGTCCACTGGTCGACTTTGAGTTTGATTTCTTCTGGTAACCCTTTCCCCAGATCCACTTCAACACAAATCCGGGCACATGCGTGCATGTTCTCCTTTGGCTCCGATCTATCAATGTATTTCCCCACAGCGTTCCCTATGGCTCTGACTGATTCATCTCCCCAGCAATGAAGAGGCAAGTGGGGAAGGCGAACCCATACCGGAACAGCGTTGGGGACATCCATCTCAGGATCGAAGTCGGGGGTCCATCTGTTGAGATAAAGACCTCAAGTGTCCATAAAGTAAGGCCCGTTTCGGAAGATGAGATTGCGATCCTCTACAGTCTCGAAGAGGAAGGTGAAAAACCCTCTTCCACAGAATCTTATTGCTATCTTTCCTTGAACCATCGAGTTCCAGTTTCTCTCTACCCAACGTTGAACAGTGTGGGGTGAAGGCCATAGCCCCGTGAACTGGCCAACCAGGCCTCTCTCTGCAAGAGCAACCGCTGATCTTCTTGGTAGGGCTGGGGGGAGCGAGACTTCCGGGATTTCATCAAGTTTTTTAATGAACTTTGAGGCTGAAGGGCGGATTTTCTCCGAAGCATTCTCAGGGATGAGCGAAGCAAAGGACTTCATCAGATCATCCGGATCCCTGAAGGGGGGATCCATGGCAGGCCGAGGGCTCAGCGCAGCAGGCGCTCCAGTGGAGGATCCAAGGGAGGGCAGCAGGCCCTGGAGAAAAAAGGGGCACGAGGCCCAAACGGGATGCAGGGGGGGAAGGCAGCCCAGCAGCTGCGCTGCCAGGCATGGGCGCGCAGAGGGGGGTCAGGATCGCAGCAGGGCACAGGCAGGGTCGCGCTGCCAGGCAGGGGCTCTCCTCAATAACTTAAATTTTCTAGTCTCTACTATTACAATAAGAAAAAATTATAATAGTTTATCCAGGTAAAAAATAAAATAAAAAGTAAAATTTTAATTAAAGAAGACAAATGTGGGTGAATGCTTGCCAAATTAAAACATATATAGTTGAATAATTGTGTTCAATTGTGTTCGCAAGATGTCAAATCAACCAGGAAGAATTGAAAAATTGATCCAAATAATTGGCGTTCCCATAAAAATAGGATGAAATATATCTTGCTACTTGTCGTTACCATAAAAATAAGGTGAATGGGAGAATGTAGTTTGAATTTTACTAGAAAAAAAATAAATTCCAACAATTTTGGGCCAATAGAAAAATATAATAGATTTAAAATAAATTTCACGAGGAGAAACAAATCCAAATAATTGGTATTCCCATAAAAATAAGGTGAAATATATCTTGATACTTACCATTACCATAAAAAATAGGGTGAATGGGAGAATGTACTTTGAATTTTGCAAGGAAAAATATGTTTTTAAACTCTTTTTAAATAAATATTGGGCGATGATATTCAAACCCCTATTTGTAAAAATTCTCCCAACCAAAATAAATAAACCCCTAATCTCCCATGGGCAAAATTTTGCCCTGAAAATTTTCTATGTTTACTATTGCCTAATGATTTGTCTCTAGTTTGACATATATTTACTTAATACTCCCACTCCATATGCAATGCTTAATATAGTGCATACCATTTCATAGATCAAACTTCCGACCACACTAACATATGGGACACAAGACATGTCCTCTTCCTCTTCACATGTTTTGGGACACTAATCTACAAATAAATTTAAACCTACAAAAATAGGTACATTTATCATTTTACATTCCTAGATATTAAAATTATGCAATATTGTCTCAACATACTTCCTTTGATTTTCTATGATTTCCTATTTACCTAATCTTCTTTTAATTTCCATGCCCAAAATGAAATTTGCAACACCAAGATCTCTAATGTCAAATATAGAGGACAATATAGTCTTCACTTCCTAGATGATTTCCCTATCATTTCCAATCAGAAACATATCATCCATATAAATGACCAATTAAATAAGATGATTACCAACTAATTTGAAATATATATAGTAATCCACTTTTCTCCTTGTGAAGCCATGTCCCAATATATATCTATCAAAATTTTGATATCACATCCTTGGTTATTACTTTAACCCATATAGGGTCCTTTTTAGCCTACATACGAGCTCGTTCTCTCCTTCACTACAAATCCTTCTAGTTGCTTCATGTATATTTCTTCTTATATATGCCGATGTAGGAAAGTCATATTCACATCCATTTTTCTACTTCAAAATAAAAAGTAACGACAATTAGATAAAATAAATATAATATAATGAAATCTCACCAAAGTCAATTCTCTCTATCTGGGAATATGTTTTTCTACTAAATAAGATTTATGTGTCTCCAGCCTTAGTTTTGCATTCAAATTATTCTTAAACACTCATTTGTTTCCAATGGTCTTTCTTCTAACCAAAAATTCCACTAGATCACAAGCCTCATTCTTGTCGATGGCTTCCATTTCTTCAACCAGGTTTTTTTGTCTAGAGTTTTCCATCCCGTTAATTCACTTCCACCCTAATCGTTATAGTATCATCATTACTAATTAACAAAGAAAATTTTGAATGGAAATTAAGTGGACTATACCTTTTTGGCTTCATTCTTTCCCTAACGGGTATCCCCAATGCCGTAGTATGTTTTTCTTCTTCTTAGTATTATTATTTTTTTGTTGTCCAATTCATCCTTTAATTTAAACTCTATCTTCTCCAATTATTTCTCCCTCAATAGGACTTCCCCTTTAACATTATTTTTGTTTTCTCTAAATACCACATCTTAACTAAACACAACCTTCTTGGTTAGTGGGTTCCAAATCTTATAATATTTAACCATCTTCATGTCCAATAATGATGCAAATTTCAACTCTCTTAATCATATTCTCCTTTGGAACATGAACACAACCATCATAACCAAATACCTAACATTTTTAAGAGACCATTTTGTAGTAGTCCATAACCATGTGGTCTTCTCATCTAACACTAATATGGGTGATCTATATACCAGGTAACAAGTAATTTACATTACTTCTACCCAAAATTCTTGTCCTAATATGGCACCACTAAGCATGCTCCTTCTTTCTCCCTCAACATCATGTTCATACTTTTTCCAACACCATTATATTGAGGTGTCTATGAAGTAATATGTTTCGTTTCTATATTGTGACTTATTAATGAATTTTTCTAATTCATTACTGCAAAATTCCCCACCATTATCTATCCTCAACATCTTAAACTTTATATTTTTTCTAATTTTCCACAAGAGCCTTAAACACTTTGAGTTTGTCAAAGACTCGAGATTTCTTCTTGAGGAAATAAATCCATGTCTTCCTCAAAAAACCATTTATAAATGATACTTAGTACATATATTCACCTAATGGTAGAAGGAGAATAGGTCCAAATGCATCATTATGTATCAACTATAATATTCCGTAGATCCTTGTAGCACCAAATGATAATCCATCCAATTCTACTTCCCATATAAATAATTTTCATAAAAATCAAATTTTAGGGAAATTATGCATACCTTCTACAATAAAATTACCATGTAGTACTCAGAGGCCTTTCCCTCTGTAGTATACTTAGGGGGGATAATATGGGGTACAAAGGGAGGTACCTAAGGGAATAATGTAATAATGGGATGGGCCATAGTAATAAATAAGGTGGTTAACCCGTATCATGTAAGGGACCACAAGTAGTTAGCAATAATGTAATAAGCCCATGGTATTAGATAGATGGTATTGAGGCAATCATGGTAATGACCCATGATATTGTATGTATGAGACCTATATAGAGGCTAGAGACTCCCCATTGAGAAGGAGAACACTCCACAAGCCATACGTCTGTTCATACAATAATCCTTGATATTTACGGAGATATGATCTAAGGAAGTTGGCCTTTTTGCAGACTCCCGAATTTCATTCCAAACAGGTGACCTAGGGAAAATCGTCATAACTTTTGTTTTGAGCATCAGATTGAAATTTTGTAAGAAGTTACAAAAAGAGGATGGACTGTAGTTTTCTTTGTATATTTTTCAAATACTAAAGTCAAAACAGTGACACATGGAACTTCATACAAGTTCACTCTTCTGGAATGGTCTATAATCAGGTCATCTTGGGAGATTGTGCATAACTCTACCTTGGAGAATCTAAATTTGATCAGAATGGTGGCATTGGAAAGAGCACACAAAGGGCTACTACAGGTCGCAATTGCAGAATTGGATGATCCGAAATTACAAAGATACATTAGATTCAATATCGAGCTCCCACAAAGTGAAAAAGATGTGTAGTTTTTTTTTTAATTTTGCATAGCTTGGTTTGAAAAATTAGTTTGAAGGAATTCAAAGGGCATAGTAAAGCATTATTATCGGTAATTGATGCCTCGATGAAAGAAAATGTAAACACCTTATTTATTACTATGGCCCATCCCATTATTACATTATTCCCTTGTGTACCTCCCTTTGTACCCCATATTATCCCCCCTAGGTATACTACACCCTCTGATACATCCTAGCCTTTGATGCCACAACATAGTCCTTTCTCTAGAGACTATAAGATATTTTCCTTCTTTGGATCCACTCTAAAGAACAACATAACTATTACACTCATCATTAACAGTGCTTATTAGGAGCTTATATGTAGTTCAATTCCAAACTCCCCTCAATAATACCATTTCTCCTTCAACCATCCTACATGTGTAATTTTCAATCATTTTTTTTACATCTTCATCACTCATCTTGGTTACATAAATCAAATTTATGGCCAATGCTACTATGTGTAAAAAATTAGCGATTAATTTAATCGTTCCTCCCATAAGATTCTACTTAATTTTTCCTTATCATATGATTTTGGCTATTGATTCATCTCCTAGGAAAACATCACCACCAACATATCTTTTATACTCACAAAACCACTCGCTATGAGGATTCATATGAAAGGATGCCCCTGAGTCAACCAACCATGCCTCATGATCTACATGTGTATTTGAAGAAGCCAAGTTCACTTCCCATGGTTCATTTGAGAAGGTTTTTACATCCATGGAAGGAGCACCATCAAATCCCTTCCCTTTCTCATCAATTTTATATCTACATTATGACTTGTAGCACCATTATTCTCCAAATATCCAACATACCTTTATGATTTTTATTATATATTTAGATCTTTCTCTAGATTTAGATCTCCCACTTTAGTACTTATTTTTATTTGTATTTTAGGAGCATCCTCTTATAAACAAGTCATATGCATTCTGACTTTCCATATTTTTCCATCTCATCTCCTTCAATAATAAGGAGGGAATTATTTCATTGAAACTTAAAGCACTTGCAGTACTTCATATAGTGACAACTAAACTATCCCATGAGTCTAGCAAATAACACAAAAAAATGATACACATATCTTCATCTAGAATATTAAAATAAAAAAATAATAACTAACTTACCACAACATTAAAGGTGTTTAGATGCTCTGTCACCAAATCGCCATCCTTCATCCTCTAGTTATCTAATTTTTCTATAGGAATAATTTGTTCACTAGGGAAATAAATAATTTAAATTCCCTAAATTGTTCCAAAATTACTTCATTGTAGCTTCTCATGAGATATTAACTAATGTTGAATATGTAAAATATACCATATTGTGGTCTTTTACTTCATTCAACATAGTGCAATCTTCTACCCACATCCTCATTGGTGTAGAACCTAGATCCATAATGATCCACTACATTTTTCCACCAGCATATCTTCGATTTTGAGCTTTCATAGCTCAAAACTCTACCCATTGAATCTCTCAATATTTATCTTTGAACTACTAATAATTTCATTTTACCATAGGAATATATTTTTTAGATTCGCCACTATAGTAGGGTATACCACAAGCTTTATCAAAACCCTTAGCCACAAACACATCTTATTCAATCCAAAATCAATGTAATACCAAATTTAGGTTTTATCCCTATACAATTAATTGCTACAAATAGATTCTTAGTAAAACAAAAAAATTGCGACAACACACGCACACGCACACACACACACATTAACCAAATTTAGGTTTTATCCCTATAAAATTAATTTTTACAAATAGATTCTTAGTAAAACAAAAGAAATGCAACAACACATGTGCGTGCACACCCACACACACACATTAACACAAATATTTTTCTCTCGGAACCCAAACTGGGAAAACTAGAAAGATATTTTTAGTACATCTCTTCCTTATATTATTACAATACCATATTAATTCATTGTGGAATCCTTAAACTAGCAATCCATTTATCATGGATTGGGATACAATTTTAGTTCCTTGATCGTAATTACTAAACTATGGGCTAAACCACAATGCACCAAAAAATCGTTAAAAGTGAAAATCACATGCTAAAAATGGCCAAAAACAAATGCAAAAAACTATCCATAATTTTTTCGAGGGAATTTCACCTAAACCCTGCACAAGGGGGATTTCACCCTGCTACAACCCCTTTTATTGTAGTTGATATAGTGTACAACACATGGGGTAGTTGTGCAGATAATATAACACATACCTAATAATTAATTAACTAGTTTTTTAATGTGTTAGATGGTTTTAATTTTACATTTTATGTTAATGCTTGATTTATATTAGGGTTTTACATGAATGAATATGCCTACCAAATGAGAGGTAAATTCAACCAAGAAAAGAGCACATGTTCTGCAACATGGGTGTGTCTCTAAAGGGGTTTTTGACTCCCCCTTTTTACAAGATCATGAGGTTTATCCAACTTATGTGGCATTCTTCTCGATGATCCTAAATCATTAGTGTTCCCCTATTCTTTGGCAGTACTAATACTCCATTTCATGCCTTGGAGAAATGGAACCAATAATGCTCATGTTTGGTTTGAGAACATGAATTCTCTACTTTAAGCATATTACCTCTTTTGGATGAATGATTTTGAAGAGCTTCCTTCAAACATTTTTCATGTAACAATGTGTAGTTTCTAATACAATCATTATGTGGCTTGAGTGGTTTGACACTCACCATGGATTTGATAGGTGGTATATTTACTCTTATTGTATTGAAAAGTTAATATTTCAATATTAGTTATCATACATTTTCATAATATTATTCTTCTATTTATTTATAATGTATTATTGGCATGCTTGTAATTACAATTTTTTATTTCAAAATGTATCAAAATTATATTTTAATATAACATTCTACAAGTATTTTAATTTTTTTAGTGTAAAATAAACATTTATTATGAATAAAAAGTGTAAATAAATACTTGTAATATTCAAAATAAAGGTTGTTATTACATTTTACATACCATCCTAGATCTATCTATAATCCAGATCTATCAAGCAGTGAGAGGGATCAAATCTTTTGAGGTGCTAACCTCTTTTAGAGTGGAGAGATTTGATCCCTCTCAATGATTGGCAGATCTGAAGTTAAGATGGATCTAGCCCCCCTTAAAGATTATTTCCCCTTTTAAATAAGCTATACTCCACATGAATACCATGGCTCAGTGATTATTTTTATTTTAACATATCAATATTATTATTATTACTATTATTATTATTATTATTTATTATTATTTTTGCATGATAGGGAAAATAGGACAATACATTACAACATCTTCTTCCATACTGGGGGTTGGAGAGCAACACCTTTGATGCAATTGTGAATTTTATTAAATTTAACTAATCAATATCATGCAGTCTAAAAGTTATTAAATAAAAAAAAAATGTAAAAATGACTAAACTAATTATATAATTATTAAGTATAAATATTTTTTTAATAATAAACCAATAATTTATTTGTTATTTGATATCATTAATTCTTGATTTTAGCATTGGAGCACTAACGGTCCTTTAAAATCTGGAAGTATAGGATTTTGTTCTCTGCATGAAGCACTAGAGTTCCACTTTGGTTAAGAAGCACAAATGCTCCACTTTGGTCTAGGACTAATATTGTCCAAATGGACTTGTAGCATCAAATATTGATATTATTGAAACTCTAATTTTTAAAAAAAAATCTCATTAAAATATCTATTTTTTGATAGTTTTTAGTTATAGTGAATATCAATTAAAACCTATGTTGTCATTTGTGAATTATCCTATGATAATTTTACCCAACCTCATAACACTAAAAACCTTTGCTAATTGGTGTTTGCATTGTGGTGCAATGGAATAGAATTATAAAGTTATATCTTTGATTCTATAGTTATATCCCACTAATATACATATCCTTGTTTACTTTTCTTAATTTAACTCCTCTTGTAACTTCATGGATGGGGTTTTTCTTTTGGATCACCACACAAGACTTTCCAATTCATAGATCAAAGGAATTGGTCTTAATTCTAGATTAATGTAGCTCAAGGAGATAAATCCTCTATGTTCATTGACATGTGTTATTTACTTGTAAAATGTAGGATTGTAAAAGGGTGTATATTTTGAAGGCTTAGATATATTTCGACACCATAGTGACAATGATAATGAATCAAGATTAATTTTTATATCATACAAGTAAGGAATCAATATGGTACAAATATTGTGTTTAGGTATTGGGTTGGTATAGCAAGTTGTAAGGATATTGTGATAGTAAGAGTTCAATCTTCCTAGCAATGAACCCAACTTATCATTCTAAAACAAAGCATTAAGGTGTACAATATCACTTTGTGAGAGACATGGTTGAACACAAGAAGGTGTTGTTGGAAAACATGGACACTTCAAATAATGTTGCAGATTCATTAACAAAATGTGTGGGCATTTAGAATTTCTCCTTATGTAGAGAAAAAATGGGCAACACTACCTTGAATTGTTGATCATTTACTCATGTGACCACTTGTATGCAAAGAAAATAACAAGTGGTAGAATGTTGTGTATATCTTATATTATGGGCACAATTATCCCCATGCATGATTCGTATGCATCAGGTGTAATGGGAAGGGACAACATGTTACAACAAGGCAAAGCCATTGGAAAAAACAATTGGGTTCTTTTTTGCATCTGCTTTTGGTGGTTTTTGCTACATGGTTTTCACTTTTGGCAGTTTTATGGCACATAGTTATTGTCATCCATGGTAATGTAATTATGGTTAAGGATCTATTGTTTCATTTTAATCCAAGGTTAATGGATTAGGGGTTTGTGAATACTACATTATATACATAATGTATTGTAACATTGTAAAGACGTAATATACTAAAAGAATCTTTCTGGCTTTCCTAGTTTTGGGTTAAACTATCTATGTTGAATGTGTGTGCATGTGTGCATGCACATGCTAAAATAAATGTTTGCAACAATTAATAGTATATGATTAAAACCAAAATTAATTACACTACAATTTGATATATTGTCAGTTTTACTTTGAAATTTCAACATTCAAACCAATGATTTTTATAATTAAACTTTTTAATGGAATTTTATAAGAAATGGTGATGTATCAATGATACTAACATAACCAAAAATTAAATCTACTTGAAGAATGTTGAAATATAAATGAAATTATAATGACATTAATTCACATTACTTTGCAAAATTATGAATTTTGACATTTTTAATATTGGTTTGACATGGTGATTTAACCCAAAATGTAGTGATGACAGTGGGGTCTTCCCATCAAGAAAAAGGAATGGAAAGCTAAAAGTCTAGAATCAATTAATTAGATTAGAACATGGAGACACTAATTAAGATGGTGTTTCATTTGATGTCATAATTTACAAGAATGAAGAAGAATGTAAAACAAAGTCCATCTATGAAGAGGAAGATGTTACCCATGAGGATACTGAAGGAAGAAGAAGAATGTAAAACAAAGTCCATCTATGAAGAGGAAGATGTTACCCATGAGGATATTGAAGGAAGAAGCATGTAATAATTAATGATATCAATATTTTTCCTCCGTATTCTAATACTCCATTAAAGATAGAAGAAAGAATTGAAATACTCCCTTGTGATGGACAAATAGATGTTGAAAAACTCAATAATAATTAGTTAAAATGTCTAGAAGCATATTTTGGGTCAAACAAAATGATTAACAATAGATTTATTTTTCTCATTTGAAGATGTCTAAAAATTCATTGGTTTGGTGGGAATTATGTAGATTATTTTAGTTGGGAACGAAGCACTTGGTGACTAAATGAAAACACTTCAAGAATACATTATGAAAAGGATCATCTAAGGTAGTATTACCAAGCAGATAATTAGGGTAATGGATACAAGATTAAACATCCAAGTTTAAAATATAAGCCATCATGTTGGGTATGTCATTGGAAAAAGTTGGGCAATGACACACCTTGGAGATCTACATGGTCATATATGAAGGCAATTGTAACATAATAACACTAGATTCATATATGATAAAAATATGGAAAGTTATCTATATTTTGTTGGGCATGAAAATTGGGAAAACAAAATAATCACAAAGAGGCACCAAAAAGACAAAAGAAGAAAATTCAAATCCATGGTAAAGAAGATGAAAGGTCCCAAGAAACACTAAAAACATTTTCAAGTAGATGGAAACATGGATGAAAAGTGTTGGAATATTCATCTAGAACTATGTCTAAAATGAACTCCAAGAAAGGAGTGAAGTAAAATACTAATATGGAAGCTTAAGAGATATAATACAACTCTAATGTGATGAGAACCTTATATGTCTTATATTCCAAGATCCCAATGACACTAGGGAATTGAAAACACTCTTTCATGTCAAGATTCAACAGAAGAAGATAAATGATATTTTTAGTGAATAACTCAATGCAACATAATTCTTGTAGCTTAGTTGATAAAATTAGATAGGAAGCATATGAACACCAACAATGATGTTGATTGATCTAGTTGGAGAATTTTTTATGGGGATTAGAAATAAGTTAAAATTTACTATAAATGGTAGTTTTTCAATAAGGTGTTATATGATATAGCATCCATTAATGTTGTGATCTAATGTTTTAGAGCCTTTATATATGGGATAAGGATGCACTCCCTTAAAAATGATTAAAAAAATCACATAGTCTAAGATAGTGGAACCTATTTCATCAATGCATACAAGGGAAAGGATAACAAATGTGTGGAAAATAAACTAATCAACATTAACTAGAGGGAGAGTACCTTCTAAAATAATGAGGAAGATGACTTGGTGAAAAATATAGGAGTTATGTTCTTCCACCTTCTTGATAATTGACCTTTTGTTTAATCCTAAAACCTCCAAAATAGGAGGTATGATCTAAAATATATGAAAAAGACATTTCTACTCCTGATTTGATATGAAGATGAGATTGGCTAAGTGTTTATATGCCAAGAAAAAGTATACGAATAAATATTAAAATTAAAATTATATAGAGAGAGATAGAGAATTGGTTCAGAGTCCAAGAGTTCGTGTAATATGTTCATTTGAAATCCCTTAAATAATCAAAGTTGATTTTTTCTTAGATAAAATAGTTGTTCCTTAGAGTGTGAACTAAGGAATTTTGATAGATGACTTATGTTGTCATTAGTAACTTCATTTAAAAAAAATTGATGGTTTGATTTAGTCAAATTTGACTATCTAGTTTCTAAATAATTGACAAAAGAACTTAATGATTTGATACCTTTCATCATACTTGACCATGTGTTTGAACAACATATTTGACCATGTGTATGAACAAGTTTATAAAACATAAGAGAGACAAATAAAAAGAGAAGTATTTTGGATGTAGATCTTCGAAGAAAGTGAAAATGAAAAATAACGAAGTGAAAGAGAATAATTCTTCACCAATTTCTTTTCAAAAATCTAAGTGTGATAGTGAAAACATAGAAAAGATAAATTTGTAGTTACTAATCTAAGTGTTTAACTCATGTGTTTAAGAATTTATAATATTCTTGTATGAGTAATAAGACAAAGTATGTGATCTTATTCTATTGAGACTTTCTCTAAAGAAAAATGATATTATTTTATATTTTTTATTAAATAAAATGATATTCCATATAAGTCTCTTTTAATTTTCTAATTGCACCAACAAATGGTGTAAATTAGTGTTGATTCTAACACTAACACTAAAATGGAAAATAGTATAAATAAGTGTTTATTTAAGTACTAGCACTAAAATGAAATTTATATAATAACTTTTCCAATAAATTTGATTTCTATAAATAATACATAAATATTACCTCAACAATTTATAAATCATATGCATCCTAGCACTATAATAATTTCAAGGGTCAAATACCATCAATTGGTACATATAATGACCATAACAACTGTTGGGAAGATCAATTATCCTTTAAGTTCATAACAAACGATCCAACTCACCCATAAATTGTCATTCTAATTAGGATTTATATTTCAAGGCTACTATGCAAATTATATGCAAGAACAAATGGAAACTAGCACTAAGGAAATATCAAAACCAATCATTGTGAGTATCACTCTCAGTACTCCATGACACTTTCTATTACACTCCAAACCATGTTCAACCTTTAAAAAAGGAAAGAAACACATGTTGTCGAATCAATCACACTATGTCACACTATCACTCTTATCTGAAAAGAAATAATACTTCTAGAAACTTCTCAACACTCAACAATTGTTGAAATACCCATTCAACTAAATAAACAAACTAAAGAAATATAACAAAAATCAAATAACCATCACACTAATGAAGGGATCGACCCAAGACCTATGTTGTTACGCAATAATAGAGGCTACATTCCTACAACTATTAAAAGCATGAAAATGATTTGTAATAGTAACAATAATTCACACATAAATCATAATTGAGAGAGCATAAATATACTACTACAATACCTCTCTAACTAGTGATCCGTACTAATAAGTAGGGCCCTTCCTCCTTAGCAAGAGATGGTGAGTTACATAGCATGTAAATTAATAAAGAAAGAGATATTGAGCCATGAGTGCTAAATATTTGCATTAATGAAAATTGCATTACAAGATTGCAGTGTTGGTACTCCTTCCTCTAATCTCCATCTATGAATGCCTTGCAGGCAAAGAGTACATCTTTTTATAATTTCATATTACATTACATTCATATTTTTAAAAAGTTGGATCATTATGAGAATCTATCAATTCTCATGTGATACAAATTGAGAGTATACAATAATTGTCTTATACCAAATTATCTTAATTAAAAAAGAGTTACAACAACTTTTCTAAATTACAATGATTTTTCATTTGGAAATCCTAAGTATTTCAAGTAAGTTAGTTTTGTTGCCCATAAATGTCTCTTTTCAATGGTTAAACTGGCTCTGACTTAGTGTCTGTCCAAATTGACTTCATTACTAAGCATAAGAGAATAGTGTATCCAAAATAAGCTTAATGTTGTATCAGTAGCATCAACAGAGTCTTTGTTCCATCTTTAGCAAGGAACAAAGAGGGAGATATTATCTTGTAATAACAACTCAACGAACTGTTAGAGCCTAAATCTACCTTAGGCTGAAGAAAGGCAGGTCTAGGGTAACATCAAACCATGCTTAACCTGGTAGCTAGCCCTAGGGCTCTCTCCTTGTCAATCTCAATTAGAATATGACAACTAGGGCTTGAGATGACTGAAAATAAATGTTGATTTTAGGCTAGGTATATTAGGTTAGAGGATTTTGTTTGATTTTGATGGTGGATCAAATGAAGAAGGCATCTTTGGGTCTGGGAAATCAACTCAGATTTGCAGTAGGTTCTGTGGGGCGAGGTAGATAGGTGTTTTGTCACTTTGAATTGGGTAGTTTGGAGAGGGCATGAAAAGTTCATAAGTCCTCTTCAAAAAATAGAAAACATTAAAAACTAAATGTATTCTCAAGGCAGAGCATTGAATATCAATGTATTCCACCTGTTTATCTTGATTCATTTAGTTATGAAGAAAGAAATAGATGTTGGCACATATGCACATAAGAGAAACTAAATAACAAAGGAAGAAACAATGCCAAGACACATTACCACAAGAATCCCACAAAATGCTGCAAAACCCTGGTTCATTTCCTTGCCAAAATGCAAATGTGATTTACAATAAAGCTCAAAGCATCCACAAGAGTCCAACCTTTACAAATGACTAAGAAAGTACATAATATAGGCATCAAAACACCTACTCTAGCCATCAGGGGTCGAATCCATGAGTCAAGGAGCTATTTCAATAACATCTAAACTAGGAACTAAAAAATAGGCAGTGGAACAACTTGCCTCTAAAACTATGGAAACTAATTCATTCAACCTCAAACCACCTCTAACTAATGTATCTACACCCTCAAGTCAATTTTCATCAAATTTACATCATATTACATCATTTACCATCACAAATTTACCAAGGAGAAGACAAAAAGTCAACTAATAGTCAAACTGGTGAAATTATAAGTTTTAGGCAAAATTGGCAAAAATTTGCCTGATGCCAGCGCCTTGAGCCTAATGCATAGCACCACTTCAAGTCTAATTTTGGAGGCCTTCCACTTCACAAAATCAGGCCCAAGATAGCTTGTTGGAAAGCTCTGCCTGTTTAGTTTTTGGAACACTTTGAATTTTATGATTTGGAGTTGATTTTCCCCTTCAAAAATCATTTCTCCCAAGACTGGTTCCTATGGGTCCAAAAAGTGGCAGAGAGGGCAATGTTTAGGTGTTTTTTTGCCCTTTAGGTGACCCGGATCTCCTCCAAATTTTATGAAACTTTTTGGGTTTCATTGTTTTTCCATGAGGAATACAAAACTACAAGCCATTTTTCAATATACTGAGCCAACTCAATGTGCAGCGCCGGTGGCACTGCGCATCACCTGAAAATTCTCGTGTTTTTAATTACAAAATTGTAAAATGACAAAAATTTCCGAAAAAAATTCTTCAAATTTGGCAAGAAGTAACCATATTAAGAGCTTTGCTAAGCTAATGAAGCTTCAACCAAAATTTTAAGTTTATCTTGTTCCTTCTTGGCCCTCAAGGCTCTCTTTAACTTAGCTTTTAGCATGTTTATCCTTGTCTTACAAATTTTACTCCGAACTAAGTAATGATAAGCCATATGGTGCAACATTTTATTTTCTTTGTTAGCTTTCTCAAGCATCTTCTCAAGGTGAATGTTCATCCTTTCCAACCATGATTCTCGGTCAGCTTCAATTTCTTGCTCAAGGGATGTCATCTTGATTTTTCTTCTCTTTGCCACTTGCCTATTGTCTCTAATGATTTGCAACTCCATAATAGCTTGATTATCTTCTAGTTGCTTGTTTTCCTGCTCAATAAAGTTGATGATCCATTTGGCCCTCTCAAGGTCAAGTAATAAGGCTTGGATTTCAGCCTCCTTCTCTTTGGTAATCATGTCCTTGAGTCTTGAGCTTTGAGAGCTCAAATTAGTGACATCCTCTTCAATCAACACAAAATCCCTATCTTTCCCTTCAGTAGGGCCCTCTTCATGCATATGTTGCTTTCCTTTGTCTCTGCCATGTATCTGTTTAGCTGGACAAGAAGGAAAATCCCCTTTCACCCCCGGTGAAGATAACATTTTCCCGTGGTTTGTTGAACAAAACGAGACCCCTTCCACCCCTGGTGGAGATAGTACTCGCTTGGCAGCTACAAAAACATCCTAGTGCCTCTTTCATAAGTAACAAACACAGGAACATGAGCCTCTTCTGTTTTACTTTCAGGCTCTTTTTGTTTCCCGGAAGGTTCACCTTCCTCTTGAGGATCTGAAAATATTTGAGGCCCCTTGAAGCATTCATGGGCAATGAAAATTTCCCATGGCACTCCCAACTGAGTGAGCTAATGCAAAATAACAATTTTTATGATAGAAAAATGATAAATACTATTGAGATGCTATGGATATGGTTTTCTTTTTGCAATCACAGTCATCCTCTCTATGTTTTTACATATGAAATAAGGAATGCTCATCATTTTGACCCTGGTGAAGTGCATAAGCAATCTGATGTGGTAGGCATAAAGTCTGGAGAACCTACCCTCACATGCAAAGTATTTGATGATAAGTTTCATGAGTGGAACATACCAGTCCTCCAAGAATTTGAAAGGAAACACCCTGGTAAGTTTACCATGGTATTTGGCCTTGATATAAGGTTCGTAATGTTGCTTATTGATATTCTTCCTTTTGTTCCACTTTTCCCCTACATCTGGCATTCTTGTAGCTTCTGCAATGATAACTAGTGAAAGAGCGAAATTGACCCCAGCAAGATGCACCACATTATTTTTCCATGTTTATCACAAACTACCTTACTAACTCATGGTGATATTTGACCCTCTCAACCATTTCACAAAACTCAAAACAAGACTCATATCTAAAACATGTGGTGTCTAGAGGGCAAGCAAGGAGTTCACTCATGCTAATAGGTTCCTCCCTAATGATTTTTCCACCCTTTTAAGGTTTCCTGGGCTGCACATTTCTTTCCCTTGAGCTATCACTAAGTGTTCCTTCTTCAAAACTTGATTCACAGCTTCTTTCCATGATGCTTGTCTTAGGGATGTGATGTGGTGATGGTATGGTGCATAATGACAATGGGTGAGAACAAAAAAGATGAGTATGAAGAGATTTTGCAAATGTGAAGTGGAGTAGGGGAATGAAGGATCAGATTTAGGAAATTAGGGTTTTGACTTATGAGGAACTTAGGGTTTAATGAAGGGAATTAGTTTCTTAGGGGAATAGGGAAAGGAAAAATGGAATTAATGGGTAGATTAAGGGCAATGAAGTTTGGGAAAAGGGGAAAAAGATGTTGGTTTTGTAATGTAGTGAAAGTTTTGCAATGAGATGAAATGATATGAAGACAAGCTAGGGTTTTGATTTTAAGAAGAAAAACTCACGAAGAAAACATGAAGAAGACTAATTTCAACTCAAGATTGATGAAAAATTACTTGTAGGAGTGAAATTTAGTGTTTTAGGATGAATTTGAGTGATTTTGGAACCTCCCTGGCTAATGTGTAGTGCATTGGGCCCAATGCGTAGTGCATTGGGCCCAATGTGCAATGCCTGCCTGATGTGCAGCACCTGTGTATTTTTACACTAGCAGAAATTGTCTGATGTGCAACGCTGGTCTGATGTGCAGTGCCAACCCTTTGATGTGTAGCGCCAGGCAAACTTGCTGCAAAAACAGGGTTTTCTTCCTCCTTTGCTCAATTTCCCTTCAAATCGCGATTTTGGCTCTTCACTTGATGTTTTTCTCAATGAAATGAATGGCTAGCATAAATTCCCTTTATAAATAATGCACTTTAATTTTTCCTCATTGCAAACCCACTTTCATAAAGTCTTAGTCACTTTCTCTCAAAAACTCTGCTTTTCATTTGAAGTTTGACTTTTTTTTTACCATTTGATGGACTGGTGCATTGGTGCTTTTGTTTTTGTAGTGGCAGGAGTTGGCAAGGTGACCAAGAACAGTTGTTGAACTTATTACATATAGAAACACTTAAATGACATGAAATTTATACATAAAATGGAAAAACTTTGTTTTCACCTCAAAACAGAGTTTTTGAGGTAAAAAAGATTTATTGGGCATATCAAAAGTAAATTTATGATTTTATGAACTTATTACACCTCCTCATGTGCTTGCTGACCTTTTTTATTCAACTAAGATGACCATGATGACAAACCCTAAGACCTAGTGAGACTAAACCCTAAAATGGATTTTTATAAATGAAATGAAACAGGATGACAGTACATGACATAAAAAATGTGAAAACAGGTCAGCAGGTGAATGTCATGAGGGAAATTGACATGAAACCACTACCATCAGTTGATCCATGACCTAATGGAATGCAGCTGATCGGATGAGACATGTAATATGTGTGCAAAAGAGCAATTCGATCACTGATGGAAGTGTGAAGATATTGATACTAACACAAACCACACAACCTGAAACATCCCTTCACAATTCATTAAAAAATATCCTAAAGTAGTTATCTTTTATGTCAAATTATAAGAAAAGCTAGATAATAAGGATGAAATACAAAACGAAGCATACTTTAGTCAATAGTGGCTGATGAAGTGACAAGACATTGATTTTAAAGTTAAAATGGTAGGAAAATATAAGGAAAACAGGTGCAAAGAATGCCAATTTTGTCTCCCAACATCTCCCCCCAACTTAAGCATATGCATGTCCTCATGTATACCTTTGTAAATAACTGCCTACATGTGTTTGAATGGCACTTTGAAAAATAAAATTCCCTTGGTGTGCCTTCATCAAGTGTTTCGTAACTGCAAGAGATAACTAACTCCATTTCCAACAATTTCTCATCTATTTGGTATGGGTGATGATACTTGTAGAGAGGAAGCCAAATAAGTGGAAACATAAATATGAGTCCATACCAACTAGCCCCACTTATCTTAATACACTCTATATACTAAGGTACCCTATAAAGTGTATGTACAAAATTTTGAAGATAATAGGGATCTTCACTCCTTAACTCCTCTCGATAAGCTTCCCATCTTAGCTTACTTCCTTCCAACACATCTTGTTTCATCACCCTGACACTTGTGAAACAATGCTCCAGGACCCTATTTCTTAATTCCATAAACATATTTTTAGTGGTTGACTATTTCCACATCCTATTATATGCCACAAAATCTATTTGAGCGGGCCCCGGTTCATCTTGACTAAGCAATTCTACAACTTCCTCATTTATTGTTACAATATTGTAGGCGACCTTCCATTTGACTTGATTCCGTATAAATGACATGAAGGCCTTTAGCTAAACATCTCCAACATAAGGTGTAATATTAAATGTCCTCACTCCAAAACAATCATGATCATGTAGATACAACTCACATAATGGATTTTTCTCTAACAAATTGGCCTTCTAGAAAGTCTCTAGAAAATCTTGAACTTCCCTTACTACATATGGTCATTTCTCATTGATTCATGTTAATTGGAATATGAAGAGTTTTTATTGTAGGTATAGAGGGTAGGAAGGAGAAGGGGTTTTGTAACTCAATGCATTCTCTACAAGGTTATACATATACTCCTTCTCTTCCTGTAAAAACTTCACTTCTTCTTATGGTTCTCCTACCCTTAATAATGGTTGCTTCCTTTCTTCCTTAATATTTACCAAATATTGAACCAAAAGAAACATCCCAAGTCCTTTTAAGGTTGTCAACAATATCCTTATGTTTACTCAAGAGGGATAACCTCACTTTCCAATGAGATTGCTAACCTTTTCCACTTATCTAAAAAGAAATATTGATCTCCATGGCTCTTCTGATTTTGATTGAGTAAGATTTGTTGTTTTTATAGTAGTAGACTCAACAACTCTCTGCAATATTTCTCCATTTTACTTCTCCTTCTATTATGTTATCTCAACTGTTGGTTCTTGTGTATCAATGGAATCATTGATAGATTCTTAAAGAGCAATATTTTTTTTCTTTATTTTAGACTGCTTGTATTTAGCTACTAGTTCTTGTGGAGTACCAACATCATCAATAGATTCTTGTGGAACAACAAACTAGTTTTCCCCAACTCACTTTGCTTCAAATTTTGGTTCTTGTGTAATAACAACATTGTCAACAGGTTCTTGTCAATTAGCGATCTATAACTCCTCATATCGTTCTTCCATTTGTATACCAATTGAAACTGTGGTTGATCCCTAACATCCTAACTCCTCAAGAATTTGTCTACAACCCATGCATAATTTTTCAATTGTGTCAGTAGGTGAAACCATTCCTACCACATCTGCTAGGGTTTCCAAACATGTTTATTTCTTAAACATAAATTTATCTTTGAGTGTGGCAAGTTGTTTCTTCAAGTTTTCATTTTATTCTTTTAATTCATTAATTTGTTTAGTGAGAGGGTCAATTCCAGTCTTACCTAGTGAAGGAATGCTTTCTTTCTCCTATATGGGTTCTTCCTTCCCTTCTTCACTCGGTTCTTCCTATACTTCCCTTAATTATATTTTTGTGAAATGGACTTCAAGTGTTGAGGCAGCTTATGGTGTAATAGTTGCTTGTACTCTCTTCTTAGGTTTTTTACCGTCCAATATCTTTTCTAGCAACCTATTCCTTAATCTTGTTTGTAGAGGCATTTATTTCTTAGGTACTACTTCAAGTGTCACTTTCTCTGGTATCTCTATTTCGAGCATCTCTTCCTCAACATAGCATCCATAACTAGTACTTTCAGGCTTCCCACTGGATACATCCATCGATTCTTTAATATGATCCTTCTTCACAAAGTGCCTAGTTTGGAGACCCATCTGAGAAGGCTTAGGAGGAGTAACTACACTTACTTCTGGGGTCATTTTAACACCTTCCTCTTATCCTTCATCTTCAATATTTTCCCCCTCAAGAGTTGGTACATGAGATCCTAATAGTATTTTGGTCCATGTGCTCCCTTGTTGTTGCAGTAAGCCATTTATAACCAATTTGATTAGCCCATGGTTAGTTGAGAAAGTTCTAGGATGCTTCGCCATATATACACTTTTTTCCATATGTTGTAACAATTTTAACAAATAATAGGGCATATTGATTAACTTCCCATTGCGCAAATTTACTAACAGCTAAAAGTGGTAGTGAAATATAATCACAAAGTGCCCTTCACAAGTTATAAATTTCTAAATAAAGTAGTCTACATCATCCCAAGGATGAGGAATGGATTTTCTATCAATCCCTCTTCCTGTATGCCTTACCTCTTCACCTTCCTACAATAATGTAGCTTTGGTTGTTGGGACTGCTATTTTTCGAGAGAAACACATTCGCATCTAAGGGAAGTCTATCACCCTTGAAACTACTTCTTCTGTAACAAAAACCCTAACTCCTCTAGCTATTGATCCTTGTTCATTCAAAGCTTATGCAAATTCTAAAGCAATTTTCTCATTAAATCCCTACAATTTCTTAAAATAGGCCAACCAACCTACAATTTGAAGTACCTCCACGGCCTCCAAATGGTGTAATAGAGCATTAATAGAATCAGATTCATGGTGTGCTATTTCTCTTCCTACAACTTCTTAGAAATTGTTACAAGGTTAGCACTTGGTTCATGCAAATGTTTGTTACGACGGAGAATGTTGCTTTGTTGGAATTGGAAATTCTTATCCCTTTTTGAAAGTTTTATGCCATAATTTGCAAGTATTAGGAATGATTTCAGGTGGTCACATCAGGTTTTCAAAAGTAATGACAAGAGTAATGGCAGATTATTATTATTAATATGAGGTTTAATCGATAGTTACTAAATTGGGATAGTGGTATAGTGCATCATACGATAGATATGATTCACCCCCCCAAACTTAATGATAATAGCCATCCTTGGTGTATGTGACAAGAAGTCATGTCAACCTTAATTCCAGAAATGCAAGTAAACAAAAAAATCATAATTGTCGTTGACTTACCATTATGCTAGCATGGAAATTGTACAAATGTAATGACTTAATCGATGGTGTGCAAATTTTTATTTGGTCTTATGTCTATTGGTGAAGTATTCCATTAAACTAATGCAGTGAGAGAAAATTATGTGTTAGCAAAATCAGGTGTATTAACACAGGGTTATAGTCATAAACCTTGAGAATATAGGAACACATATGTGAGTTTGTGATGGTGAACAAATGAAAATTCCCTTGAATTGTATCAACAAAGTTGTATAGTTATAGAAATGGCTTGAAAATGTGTATAGTTGTGTCAACAAAATTCTAGAGAACTGTATCAATTAAAATTATGGCATGCAAGCCTATGATAAGTGTATTAGCTTGTGTTGATTTATAAATACTAATCTTGTAGTAGCAACAATATCAAAAATATACAATTTATAGACAAAAAACTAGAGATATTACATTGATATTACAGGAGAACTAAAAAGATGTGTTGACTTCCAACAAGCTACTTTTTTCAGCCATCACATTCATCCAAAGGTTCCCCGAAGGGGTTTCCACCATTATACATTTCATTTTATATTTTTACTTTTTTTCTTTTTTTTTTCTCTTTTTTTTTTGAATAATGAGAAAAAAACTAAGAGGCCAGCAGTGCAAGAAAAAATTCCCTTCCCACGACAACTTCAAGGTCTAACTCTGCATCTGAGACAATGTTGACAAATGAATCCTTAGAAGTAGGCATGTGATACAACCACAAACAATGTCCCCTAGCAAGGAAAGATGTTTGAGACCAATCAATGGTTGCAATTTCATAGTCCCATTGTCAAAGACTATATCTACCTTGTAAGGACCTAGCCACCTAGTGCACAGCTTCCATTTTAAATGTTTAAATATGGAGTTATATAACAGTGCCCAATAAACCTTCTAAAACATATTCTTCTTAATAAATTTATCGTGCTACTTGGAACATTGTTGCTGGATTATATATATTTATTGCACAATAACCAAGTCCTTATTATCTAACCATTTAGTTATTCCAATCGATCTTTGTAAGTTGTAGTCATGTCTAAAATCACCTCCAAAGCAGTTTTGAGTGTCTTTATCTTAAATTCAATGGGAAAGATAAGACTCTTACCAAATACCAACTCATAGGGAGAGAATCATGCAGTGTTCCTCCATGTAGTTCTATGAACCCATAACACTTCTGGAAGTCTCTCAACCTAGTCTCTTCAATGGCCTACTGTTGTCTTCATGAGAATATCTTCAAGAACCTTTTTGGTACTTTCCGCTTTCCCATTCGCATGTGGATGGTAAGGTGAATTGACTCAATGATGGACCTTATATTCTCTGACAAGGTCTTGTATCAACTAAGAAGTAAACTATGCTCCTCCATTTGTAAATATCTCCTTTGGCACTCCATATCAAGCAAAAATTATTCAAATAAAAAGTCTCAAATATCACATTCAGTTTCCATAATGAGTGTTCTTTCCTCCACCTACATGATAACATAGTTTCTGCATACCAAAATATAAGTCTTCTACCAAGATAGGGGATTGACTGGTCCCACAAAATCTAAATCTGATATCTCAAATGGCTCCATCACCAATTGAGGATGTAATGGCATTTCACAAGAGTGAGTAGGTTGGCCCATTCTCTGACAACTATCACACCCCTGCACATATTTCCTTAGATCTCATAACATTGTAGGCCAAAAATAGTTCATCTAAAGAACCTTATGACCTATTCTTCCATCTACAAAATGTCATCCACAAGGGTCATCATGGAAACCCTTGAGAATATCGCGAATGTCATCCTCACTCACACACCTAATTTTTTATCAAAACTATTGTGGAAGAGGTAGCCATCTAACCAAAAATATTGGACACTCTATTGAACATTTTTTCTCTTCTCTCTTAGAGAAAAGTGATGGGGAAGCTTTCCTACAACAAGGTAATTGGAAATGTCTACATACCAAGGTGAATAAGTTGATACTGCAAATAGATACTCATCTAAGAAAATTTTCAGTCAATATAGACAGAAAATTTGCAACAACATTATCCTTCCAAAGTTTATTATAATAGTAACATCAAATTATTGGAGCAACAACAACCACCTAGTAATCCCAACATTAGTAACTAGTTTATTTAAAAATCAGATAGCAGAGTGATCAGTGTGCATAAAACTTTGGTAACCAGTAATGTAATGCTTAAATTTGTTGATAACATGAATAACGACAAAGAACTCTTTTACTTTTACAATATAATTTACCTCTGCATGGGTCAAGTTCTTGTTGATATAGTAGATGGCGTAAGGTTTATTTTCCTCCAGTTTTCCTACCATAGATCCAATGGTTGTATCAGAATCATCACTGGAGATGTGAAATGAAAAATTTTAGTTAGGTCCTCATAAAATGGGAGTTGTTGTTACACATATTTTTAACTATGAAAAAGTGATGTCACACTTGTTAGTCGATACAAAATCTTTATCTTTTTTTAATAGGGCAAACAATGGAAATGCAATCTTAGTAAAATTTCTATAAATCATCTATACTAACTTGCATGCCCTAAAACGCTATGTACCTCCTGCTGCATCTTAGGAGCAGGAATTCTCAAAATTACCTCAACTTTTTCCAGATCAACTTGTATACCTACAACATAGAGATAGTGAACTAAAACAATATCTTTAGTCATCATCATGTGACATGTTTCAGTATCGAGATAGGGGTGGTTCTATATATAATGCCCAAGTACATTTTCAATGTTATGCAAGTATTCATCAAACATATCCCCATGGGGGTAAATTCATCCATCAAAATTTCTAAACAGTCAGGGACCATATCAACAAAAATTTCTCATACTAAATGTTGGAAGGTTGTAGGTGCGTTAAAAATTCCAAAAGGTAGGACCCTATAGGAAAATGTACCCTGGGGGCAAGTGAAGGTGGTATTTTCATCATCCTCAAGAGAGATCTGAATCTTGTTATATCCACTAAATCCATCTAGGGAATAGAAAAAACAATTACTAGACAGTGTACATAGGACTTGATCAATAAAGAGTAATGCAAAAAGGCCCTTTTGAGTGGATTTTTTCAACTCCCTATAGTCCACACAAACTCTCCACTTCCCATTTTTCTTAGGGACAATAAAAAGTGGAGATACCCATTGACTGTAAAACATTAGATAGATGAATTTTGCATTTAAGAGCTTTTGATGTTCTTCCTTGACAACAATTTTCAAGGTCAGATTCGTTCTATGTTGATTTTGTCAGACATGTAATTATCCTTCCTTTAGATAAATATTATGAGTGCACAAAGTAGGATGGATACTCTCCATTTCATTATAATATGATGCAAAGGATTCTTTATTCTTTCTTAGTAATTTCACTAATATCTCTTTTTATGTGGGAGATAAATTAGGCTTAATATTCCAGGTCTTCCCCGACTTTATCTCCACTAGAACACACTTAATAGTAGGGGTTGTAGGTATTTTTTCTATAAAAGGATCATTAAGGGTCTCTTCATCACTAGATTTTTCTATCACAAAACTTAACATCCAATATGTTGATGGTGTAACAACAAAAGCGTCATTAATGAAGTTGTAAATAATATTGTCCCCAGTCTCATTTAGAAAATGTAAGGATTTTCCTATAGTAAGTAGTGGACGTGTATAAACTTCCTCTAGTTCAAACTCTGACCATAAATCATTCTCACATTTTGAACTCTGTTTATATTGAGGGTAAAGAAAAATATCATTTGTAGTTTTATCAGTATAGATGGTCATACACCCTAATATACATCCAATAAAAGCATTTGTAGTGACCATCCATGGTATGCCTAAAATTAGAGGATGTCCCCCAAGGTTTGTTTTAGGTTATAGCACTACAAAATCTACTGGATACTTCTAAGAATCTACTGAAATAAAAACATCCTCCAATATTTTGTTAGGTCAAATCTTAGACCTATCTACCATTTCTAAAACAGTGGGAGTTGGTCCCAAGTTGGTAAACCTGAGTAGTTTAATAGTTTCCATGCTTATTATGTTAGTTATTGCTCCTAATTCAATCATGGTATTTGGAAGAGTTGGTCTTCCAATATGGACAATGTTTATTGGGTTCCCAAGGTCTTTGTATTTAGTAGGTGTATTATCCCCTAACACCAATTTTGATAATTTTCCATTTACATGTAGAACAAGGGAATCTCAAGCTTTCCTACTTAGCTTTTAGACATAATTATCTAACTGTTCTAGCATAAATTGGTACATATTAGATTTATTGACATAGGGGAATCCAAACATGCAAGTTCTTCAACTCCTTCAAGAAATCATATTTACGCAAAGGACTATTTCTCTTACTTCAGTTAATATTCTAGGATAAGGGTGATGCAAATAAGTCTCATTACTAGTAGTTGCTACATGTCTAACAATCGGGGTAACATTAGTTGTTACAGTGAAAACAAAGGTATAAGTAGTTACTATAGTGGTATTAGCAGTAGCACCAATTGCTACAACTTCACGGGTATCATCAACTATTTCAGAATTGATGGTAACAACGATCGTATTAAGTTTTTGTCTCCTGATAAATTTTCTTCCTCATTTTCTATAACAACAGGAAAAAAAGTTGGGCTTATTATCCTTCCTTATTGTAATTGTATTTCATTGCATTCCATGGGTGAGAAACAATAAGTAGGGTTAACTTTCATTTCAACTTGTTGCACTGCCTTATTATGAAGATTAGGGTTAGATTGTATAAGTAGTTGGGGGCATAATGGAGGACCACTCATAGGCACATTGGAGGGAAGTTGTAACTACTATTGTTGCATTGGGATCTGAACAAGAATTTGGTTAAGGAGAACAATCCTTCGATATGGCTAAGCTCATGAGGGATAAGGCTACTGAGGTCAAGGCATAGTGTATTGTACCAAAGGGGTATTAGGAGGATTTTATGGAGCTATCAAATATTGCATTTGTTGGAGAATTTGCTGAGGATTGTACATACTAGAAAATAATTAGAAGAAGAGAAGGATTCTTGCACCATAACTAATGGTTGAGGTTGTGAAGGCTTCCTGGTGCCAATAAAATATTTTACTTCAGTATCATCCTTTATCTCCTTATATATTGCTTTTAATATAGTAAATGAGAGGCATTGTTCTATCGAATGATCTCTCTTAAATATATTGTAGTTTTTGAGTGGGCATTCCCTTAGAGAATGTTTCTTCCTACACCAAGAGTAGAATGTATTTGTATCTTATTCTACTTCAATATGCTTCTGCTTCACTTGAAATAGATCAAGCTAAGAGGAAAATGAGCTCATAATGTTAGCTTTAAAATTCTCTAGTAGATTTTCAATTTCTGCTCATGTTTCTCCACTATTGGCTGACTTTAAAATCTTGGTAGAAGCATTATCTATCATAATCATGTTTCTTGTTGATTCTCTATAACTTTTTCGACAAATTTGAACAATTTTGTCACAAGGTTCCTTGGATATATCTCCTTTCCCCAGAAGATTTAACATATCAAGGCAATCATCCTACATTCATTTGATCATAATTGATTAAACTATTTCCTTTTCCATATTGTTATGTTGAGATGGTTGTAAATTATATTGAAGGCACTCAACATACTCTTCCAAATTTTCATATGGCGTCTGAGTTATTCATAATAGATCTTCCCTTTGATATTTAGAATAACAACAATCATTATGCTTTTATAAAAAGGTCTTCTTCATCCCATACCAGGAGGTAATGGATGCCCCATCAAGTCCTATAAATGATCATATTGTTGCTCCCTTTAGTCTAGTAGGAAACAATTTTAATTTTCATTCATTGGTGGTATAATCATAAATCTTGTAGAGGACATCGAACTCAAAGAGAAATGTATCAATATCTTCAGTAATTGTACCTTGAAAAGTATGAAGTGCAAAAGGATGTTCTTCATTAGGGTCTGTCCTTGGAGATTCCCAATGGGGAACTCAAAGGTGGTAAATAAGCTCCCTACCATTTAGTTCTTCTAAAAGCTTGATGGTTTTGTATAGTTGTTACAGGTGGCTCACTTAATGGAGGAGTTTTCTTTATTTTTTGTGATGGGGGTTTCTCAGGTTGTTCAAGTTGTTCAAGTTTCTCAAACTATTCAGATTGTCCATGTAGTCGTAATGATTTCACAACACCCTGTGTAATAGAATGCTCAACAGGTCATTTCATAGAAATACCTCAATCTAGGATGCAATAATAATGTGGTCATTATTTTGGACTTCATTCTAAATTATGTCCATCCATATCACCTTGTCCCTCTATCAAGTCTAGATATAGTTCCCCTGATGATACAAATGGACTAGAAACTCTAGGGCGTATCTCTAAGATTGAAGGTTCATAAAGTTCCACCTCCTTAATATGTGCACCAAATACAAATGACTCAAGGGATGTTGACCTTTGTAAATTATATTTACCTTGTCCTTTCTTCTTAGGCATTGCTCCCCAAATAGATGATTCATCTTCAGCTTTTGAGATGATCTCTTGTATATATGCTACTCTTCTCAAATCTCAATTATTTTTTTTCTCCCTTGTCATCTTCTACCTGCATGACCAGTTTCCTTAGGGCCACCATATTTTTCTTCTTCATTATCCATACAATACAATCCTATATGCCCTGACTCCTCACGAGGTTGAGCCCACTTCAATATGTCGAAGCGATGTGCAAGTTCTTACCTCTCATCTTACTGCCCAGAAACCTCAGATCTAGGAACACATCTACCGCACTTTCAATGAATGCATGCAAAAAAGCTAGTCACACATATCCACCTCTAATAGCCTCCCCGCTAAGAGTGCCAAAATGATAGGAAGATCAATTATCCTTTTAATTCATAACAACCAATCTAGCTCACACATAAATTGTCAATCTAGGTAGGTTTTTTATTTCAAGGCTACTGTGCAAAATATATACAAGAATAAAAGGAAACTAGTGCTAAGGAAATCTCAAAACAATCATTGTAAGATCTCAACACTCCATCACACTTACTATTACGCTCCAAGCCTTGCTCACGCTTTCATAAAGGAAAGAAACATTTGTTGTAGAATCAATCACACTTTACCACTCTATCACTCTTATTTGAAAAGAAACGGTACTCCTGAAAACCTTTCAACATTCAAACATTGTTGAAACACCCATTCAACTAAATAAAGAAACCAAGGAACTGCAATAAAAATCAAATAACCATCACACTAATGAAGGGATCGTTCCAAGACCTATGTTGTTACACAATAATATGGGCTACAATCCTACAATTATTCAATGCATGAACACGATTTGTAACAGTAACAACAAATCACACATAAATCATAACTGAGAGAGAATAAATATGTTGTTATAGTACCTCTCTAAACAATGATCCTTGCAAAGAAGGTGGGCCCTTCTTAGGAAAGGGATATTGATCCACAAATGGTACAAATTTATTAATGAAAGTTGTAGTACGAGATTATGACGTTGGTACTCCCTCCTCTGATCTCTATCTATGCATGCCTCACAGACAAAGAGTACATCTTTTTATAATTTCAAATTACATTAAATTCTTGTTTTTGAAAAGTGGGATCATCATGAGAATCTCTTGATTCTCATGTAATCCAAGCCGAGAGTATATAATAATTGTCTTAATTGAAATAGAGTTGTAACAACTTTTCTAAATTACAATGATTTGTCATTTGGAAATTATAAATATTTCAACTAAGTCATATGCACCCATAAATGTCTCCTTTCAAAGATAAAACTATCTTTAATCTAGTACCTATCCAAATTAGCTTCGTTACCAAGGATATGAGAATAAAGTATCCAAAATAATCTTGTTGGTGTATCAGTAGCATGAGTAGAGTTTTTTTTCCATCTTTAGTAAGGAAAAACTAGGGAGATATTATCCTATAATATCATCTCAACAAACCGCACAACTTGAAATAACCCTTTGTCAATTCATTAGGAAAATAGTCTAAAACAGTAAGCTTTTATGTAAAATTACAAGCAAAAGCAAATAATAATGATGACATAAAAAAGGAAACATACATTAGTGATCCAAAATAGATTTTGGATAAACTCCTAAGTCTAAGTGTTCCTCACTGAGGAAAATGAAAGTCCAAGGAAGTTCTTGGAAATAGCCCCATTGCAGAGATCCTTTCCTTCTAAATCTGCTACAACTTGAATGGGAAAAAATGGACTTAGGATGCAGAAGTTATCGCAGAAAGAGGATGCCGTATGTTCTTTAGAAAAAGAGGAAAAATCCTCTAAATAGGCAAAAAACCATTATAAAGGGAAATCGCATTGGGGGAGGGCCAAAGGCAGACTTAAGCAGAGAATGAAGCCACCCCTGATTGTCGATCCCTGACATATTAGGTTAGAGGCAGGCATGTGCATATAACATAAGGTAAGGACCCCACCCCCTAGGGTGATGCGATATGCCAATTTCCGATATCAGCGGATCGCAATCGGTGATGGCATGGGGCTTAAGGTGGAACCACTGGCCAATGTGATATCGCAATCGCTGATATCAGTGAATTGCAATCAGCGTTGGCATAGGCCATGCCATATGAAAAGACCCCAGGACTTCGTGATATGTGATTGCGACATGTTACATCACAAAATCGCATCACAATAATACAAAAGGAATGTGTCGATGCAATGTAATTGGACCCGAAAGGGTTTATAAAGGCAACTGGATATTATTTGAAGTCCGCCATAAAGCCACTTCGTTGGGATTTCAGTGTTTTAATATATTTTTACAAATACAAAGGAACCCACGACCAAGAGGACCTGCAATAGCGATATAACGCCTAATGGAGGACCCGATAGGGTTTTTAGGGGTGATTTGATGAAATTTCATGTCCGAAATATACACCCGATAGTGTATTTTTCAGAAATTCTCTTTGTAATGGGATTTTCCCAATTTTCGATTTTTTGCTAGAGAAACAGCCACGATCCTTTGTAATAGCTCATAATCATCATGCCATGCTGCAAGAAAGCATTCTACAGGCAATGATGCATTCTACAACCACAAAGCCACAGAACCAGGTGGCTAGTCTAACTGAGGGGGAGCAGAAAATCGCAGAGCCGCAGAGGGAAGATGATACTCAGGGAAATGGCTGAGGAAGCCGAAAACCCAAAATAATGCCTCAAAGAAAACAAAGAAAGAAGTTAAGGAAAAGGAGAGTAGAGAGAGATCAATTGAGCAAGGGGGAATGAAAACAAGTAGCACAGAAAGCAAAATCTGAAGCGCAGAGTAGCCAAGGGAGTCACGTGGAGTTCAAGTGGAAATCTAGAGAGCTATACAACGCAGAAAGAAAAATTTGAATCACAGAGCAGTCAAGGGAGTCACTTGGAGTTCAAGTGGAAAGCTAGAGATTTGTACAATGCAAAAAGCAAAAGTTGAAGTGTGGAGCAGCCAATGGAGTCACTTGGAGTTTGAGTGGAAAGCCAGAGAGTTGTACATTGCATAAAACAAGAGCTGAAGCACAGGGTAGCCAAGGGAGTCACTTGGAGTTCAAGTGGAAATCCAAAGAGTTGTACATTAAAAAGAGCTAAAGAAGCCAAAGCTGAAGAGCCAGAGCCAAGAGCCAGAGTGAGAGCCGAGAGCCAGAAAGCTGAGAGCTTCAAGAGTTGGGGATAAAATAGTGTCTAAACCCATTGTTTCTATGTAAAACCAATGGATTTGAGTTGGGGATCTTGTAAAAGGACGTTACCATAATCTTAGAGAGCCTAGTCGAGTTGACTAGAGCTCACGAAGACGTAGCCCAAGAGTTTTGGTTGAACTCCAAATTAATATTGTTGTTTTGTCTGTGTTTTATTACTGCATTGTATCTATTGTTTTAATTGCTGCTATTTTCCTTATATCAGTTTAAGCAAATCAATTTACCACACATAAACAATTTAAAATAAACACCAGCATACACCTTATTTTCAAGCACATATTATCAATTTTGCATTGGTTAATCAACAAGACTTGGGAATATTTAAGCTTTGGAAGTGGGAGAGGTTCTTACAAGTTAGACAAGAAGCCTAAGTGCACCATTTTCAGATTAGGTGGTATCAGAGCCTAAGTTTTGTTAACTCTGCCTTCAAAGAAGGTTATAACAGAATGCTTGATTGGCAAAGCAAAGACTGCTTGTCTGAAAGGTGTTTAAACAACAAGAGGCCGATTGTATGTTTGTTTTGCAGACTAACTATTGTTTGAGTTTGCAGAGGTGAAGGGAAAGCTATTGATAGCTCAGTCCAGGAAGGACAAGAAGGAAGAAGGGCTGAAGGCATTCTTCTATCCCAAAAGACCTCAAGGCAATCCTTGAAGCACAATAGGTTTGTTGCAAAAGGTTGCTTGAATAAGATCTTTATTAATCTTGTTTGAAGTTCTTTTGTTCATTGGCATAATGATAACTTCTGTAAGTGTATCCTCAAATTCCTCCTTCACCACAAGACTCTATAATGGAGACTTGAAGCAAGACTTGTGCATCATGATGGACAAGGTGAGAGAAATGTATGAGGATGGAAGAAAGAGAAACATACTTAGAGAGAAGTTGAATTCCATGAAGGAAGAGAAGCAGTTGCTTTCCAGCAGACTGGAAGAAATGGATAGGCAAATTCATATTGCAAATATGAACCTGAAAAGGATGCATGAGTTGGAGTCACAACTTTTTGTTTCCAAAGAAGCCTTGGTCAACTATCAGCTTGAAGAAGAGGTAAACCATTCCAGATTGTCTTCAAATTCTTTTAAGAATGATTATATTGGTTTTTTTTAAAAACATACTAGAGGCCTAGGTTCCAAGCTAATGTCCAAGATGGGATATGAAGGAAAGGGCTTGGGAAAGCATGTACAAGGTATTGTTGAGCCAATAATGGTTGAGGAGAGGCCTAAATATTTAGGTCTTGGCTATGGAAAATCTTATGGAGAGAGTTCTAAAGCTGCCATGAAGGCCATTGAAACAACTCCAAGAAGGGGTTGCATTGTAGAGTGTGAAGATTGTGCAAGATGCAGGTGTTCAGAAGCACGCACTTGAACCAGAGAGTTGTGGAAACTCTAACAACCTTGAAGAGATTGATGGTGTTCCAAAGGGAGCCACTTCTTCATTTTCTTCACCTCCTCATGAAGGCAATAAAGGTGAAAGAGGCAGGTATAAATCTGGTTCTAACCACATTTCTTTCGATTTTGCAAAGCATGGTAAATTTTCACATAAGCATGGGAAAAGTTTGTGGTTTGGATAACCATAATATTTCTAGATGTTGGAAGAGAATGGCCACACACAGGAAACTTTTGAAGGAAAAGAAGCAAATAGCCAAAGGTCCATTGGACAAGGAAAATCATGCTTCCAAGAGGATGCACATGTGTTGCACTTACTGCCATAAGCAAGGGCATCTTGCTGGAAAGTGTTGGACTCTAAATCCAGCAATGATTCCACAAAAGTGGAAGAAAGTGGAAAGAGAAGATGGTAGAAATGGAAAGGAAGTTTCCATAAGTGATGTGTTTCAAAATGATTCACGTGTTGATGTTGATGTGCAAACAAAGGCATGTCCTTTGAAATGGATTGGTAAGAAATGGTTAGAGTTCTTTTCCAATTAAGGTTCCATGTCTATTGATGCATCTATTTGCATTACTTTGCTGATGAGATGCAAGTTGCATGTTTCTACCAAGATGGTGAATGGAAAAAGGCTGAGTAGGAGACTCACTTTGTTGCTGCAACATTATATTTCATTTCAGCTTCGAAAGTACAGTGTGCTTAAGTGAAAGTTGAAGGATGAAATGCATGCATAAGCATGATGTGCATGAAAATAGGGATGTTGATGTTTTTCCTTGTATTTGAGCATGTATGTGTAATTAACTTGAAGGGTTGATTGCTTTAAACATGCATGTAATGTTGACTTGGAGTAAGTTAACTTGGTCCAAAAGATGGAAATAATAATGAAGTGTTTCATCTTTTGAAAAAGAGTCCTAATGGTCTTTTTCTACATGCTTGACTTGAAGGTTCATTTGTTTTAAAGGCATGTTTTGTGGGCTTGTTGTCTAGTCTATCATTTGTATGCAGATGTAAGACATGGGGTTGTTCACAAGATGTGAAATATGTTTCTTTTGTTGAAGCAGGAGTTTAGTCCATCCAATTGTTGTATGTATTCCTATTTTTCTTAACAGTTGTTGTTGGCAGCTTGTCAAAGAGGTACAAATGAAAGTTTTTGTGGAGCAGGTGTACTTCACATTTGTTTGAGCCACCTTGGATTAATGATCAAGGCAGAGAAGTTCAAACTACCTTCTATGACCATCTAAGCAGGATTTTTGTAGGAAGGAAAAGAAGAAGGCAACTCTTCCTAGGAGGACCAACATATCCAAGAAGGAAAGTGGTCAAAGGCTTTGGTTCAGAGGCACTATGCAAGGGAAGTGTATGTAGGTTGGAAGAAGAGGTTGATGTTACTCTCAGGTATTGTTCAAATTACTATATCAGTCTTTTGGAGACCAAAAGTTCTTTTAGTGGGAAGGTGTGATCCAAAATGGATTTTGGATAAACTCCTAAGTCTAAGTATTCCTCACTGAGGAAAATTAAAGTCCAAGGAAGTTCTTGGAAATAACCCCATTGTAGAGATCCTTTCCTCCTAAATCTACAATAACTTGAATGGGAAAAAATGGACTTAGGAAGCAGAAGTTATCGTGGAAAGAAGATTCCCTATGTTCTTTAGATAAAGAGGAAAAATCCTCTAAAATAGGGAAAAAAAAAACCCCTTATAAAGGGAAATCGCATCGGAGGAGGGACAAAGGCAGACTTAAGTGGAGAGTGAAGCCACCCTCGATTGTCGATCCCCGACATATTGAGTCGGAAGCAGGCCTGTGCATATAACATAAGGTAAGGATCCCCCCCTTGCCGGGCCGATGCGACATGTCGATTGTCGATATCGGCGGATCACAATCGGCAATGGCATGGGGATTAAGGCAGAACCGCAGGTCAATGCGATATCGCGATCATCGATATCGGTTGATCACAATCGCTGTCGACATAGGCTGTGCCATATGAAAATACCCCAGGACTTTACGATATGCGATTGCGACATGTCGCATCGCGATAATACAAAGGGAATGCGCTGATGCGATGTGACGGGACCCAAAAGGGTTTATAAAGGCAACTAGATATTATTTGAAGTCCACCATAAAGCCAATTCATTGGTATTTCATTTTTTTAAGGTATTTTTACAAATACAAAGGAACCCACGATCGAGCGGACTTGCGATAGCAACATAACGCCTAATGGCAGACCCAATAGGGTTTTTAGGGGTGATTTGATGAAATTTCACGTCCGAAATATACACCGATAGTGTATTTTTCAGAAATTCTCTGTGTAATGGGATTTTCCCAATTTTCGAGTTTTTTCCAGAGAAATGGCCACGATCCCTTTGTAACAACTCATAATCATCATGCCACGCTGCAAGCAGGCATTCTATAGGCAATTATGCATTCTACAACCATAAAGCTGCAGAACCAGGTGGCCAATCTAACTAATGGGGAGTAGAAAAGCCGCAGAGGGAAGATGATATGCAGTGAAATGACTTAGGAAGCTGAAAAGCCAAAATAATGCCTCAAAGAAAGAAAAGCAGGAAGCTAAGGAAAATGAGAGCAGAGAGAGCTCAATTGAGCAAGGGAGAATGAAACAAGTAGCGCAGAAAGCAAAATCTAAAGCGCAGAGCAGCCAAGGGAGTCACTTGGAGTTCAAGTGGAAAGACAGAGAGTTGTACACCACAGAAAGCAAAAGCTGAAGTACAGAGTAGCCAAGGGAGTCACTTGGAGTTCAAGCGGAAAGCCAGAGAGTTGTATAGCGCAGAAAGCAAAAGCTGAAGTGCAGAGCGACCAAGGGAGTCACTTAGAGTTCGAGTGGACATCCAGAGAGATGTACATTGCAGAAAGCAAGAGTTGAAGCACAGAGCAGCCAAGGGAGTCACTTGGAGTTCAAATGGAAAGCCAAAGAGCTGTACATTACAGAGAGCCATAGAAGCTAGAGCCAAAGAGCCAGAGCCAAAGCCAAGAGCTAGAGTGAGAGTCGAGAGCCAGAAAGTTGAGAGCTTTAAGAGCCAGGGATAAAATGGTGTCTAAACCCATTTTTTCTGTGTAAAACCAATGGATTTGAGCTGGGGAGCTTGTAAAAGGACTTTACCATAATCCTAGAGAGCCTAGTCGAGTTGACTAGAGCTCACAGAGACATAGCCCAAGAGTTTTTGGTGAACTCCAAATTAATATTGTTGTTCTGTGTGTGTTTTATTGTTGCATTGTATCTGTTGTTTTAATTGTTGCTATTTGTTTTATATTAGTTTAAGAAAATCAATTTACAACACATAAACAGTTTAAAATAAACACCAGCATACACCTTATTTTCAAGCACATATTATCAATTCCGCATTTGTTAATCAACAAGACTTGGGAATATTTAAGCTTTGGAAGTGGGAGAGGTTCTTGCAAGTTAGACAAGAAGCCTAAGTGCACCATTTTCATATCATTTAGTCAATAGTGGTTGATGAAGTGACAAGGCATGGGTTTTAAAGTCAAAATGGTAGGAAAAAATAGGGAATTACAAGCAAAACTAAATAATAAGGATGACATACAAAAGGAAACATATTTTAGTCAATAATGGTTGAAGAAGTGACAAGGCATGGTTTTTAAAGTCAAAATGGCAGGAGAAAATAGGGAAAATAGGCACAAACGAATATCTACATCCAACACCAACTAACTAACGAAATTATTTTAACAACCCCTTGCAATGATCTAAAGATCTTATAAATACTTTAAATGTCAAGTAATTTGGCAACAAAATAGCTAATATTCATCAACTTATTCTCAATTGTGTCACCATCATATCAAATTTAATGAGTGCAAGTAAACCATATGTGCATTATTTTTGAGCATAATCAAACAGGTAGTTTTATGCTTAGAAGTAAACTACATGCATGTGCCAAGAATTTTGCCAATGTCAATCATGTACACTTGCTTTAGTGTTATTTAATCTATGTGCATTTCTCTCAAACTTGCAAATAATTAAGCTAACAAAATTATGTAATGTAAATTTAAGAATTTCTAATGTTTTCTTTTTTTTAATAATTCAATTTAATTATAATATAAATTTAAATTTACCATATTTCAATAATAATGGAATCTAAATTAACATGGATTTATTTAAAAATTAATTTATGAAATTTTAAAGGAGTTAAAGAACATTTTATGTTATCATTTCATATTTTGTAAGTTTAAGAGGTATATTTTTTTTCTTTAGTTTAGAGGAATTCTCAACAAGGCTAAGCTTGACCTTGGTAGCATGTGGTCGATTCCAACTACCACCACTAACTGAATTGGTATCAATTATGGACTTTGGTGCAGATGCATATATGCTCCCACACACGACCCACGTGGCAAACTAACACCACTATAATCTCTAAGTGAACCCATATATGCTCCCACACATGACCCACGTGGTAAATTAGGGGATTTGAACCTAAAACCTCAAATTTGTACATCTTCATTACACAATGATCTCTAATAAAACTACACCCCTCAAAGCCTATTAAGTTATTTCAAGTAATTGAAGGTTACAAGCTGCAAATAATTTTTTTTTAAGTCAAATAATTGTATATAACATGTTAATATTAGATGTCCTCTAAATTGGAGATACTATATCATATATCAATAACTCGCTTCCAGATTTATAATTAATTAACAATAATGAAGTGTCATATATAGTTACTTAAAACAATAATAATAATCTTGATATTTTTTAAACATTAATAAGATAAATATAAATTGTAATAATATTAATTATAATATTAAAATTTATGAATAATAAAAAAATTGGGAAGAAAAAATAATAATATATAAAGTAAATGTAAAAAAAATGAAGTAAGTTTAAAAACAAATAACTACATATTGGATCATGGAATTTATATAAAGAAAAAGAAAAAATTAATATAAGACTAGATTTAACTTAGCTAAATTTACACTAAGAAAGATGCAATAAGTTCTCTTCTTATTAATTGTTTAAGGTTAATGAAATTCTCTCTTATTCTTGTTTAAGGTTAATGAATTTTAATAATGGGTTTTTATTAGTTTAGTTCATTAATAATGTTATAAATAATTTATTATTTTATTAAAAAAATAGTATATATATATATATATATATATATATATATATATATATATTCGCTTTATACTCAACTTAGTATCTATTTCAATTTAAATAAAAAAATTTATGATCACTTTATCTTCAAGTCCATGGATAGATTTTGTACCTATTTAATGGACATAATGAGACTTTTTGAAAGCCTTTCCAGCTGATTTTTCTAGTCAAAATCCGGCAGCAATTTATTGGAATCCCAAGTTTGATAGCTAGTTTCTGCACAATCAAAGGGTCCCAGGGATTTTTCAGGGTGCTGAATCCAAATATGCAGTTAAAAAACCATTTTAACTGCGAAAAATCAAGATTTAACCACATTTCTTCCGTGGGATTCCGTCACCGGAATTTCCAAAAAATCGCATTATAGACAACTCCTAAAAATATAACTTACCCTTATAAGTATCTTCCGTAGGGATAGGGATGTGGGAACTTCCTAAGAGAGATGTGAAATCATAATGTTCAAAGTTCTAAGCGCAATGTTAATATAATAGCCTTGAAGATATGAATATAATTCTGAATTAGGATGGCGATGCAAAAAACTTTAGTTTCTTTTATTAGGTCTTTATGATTATTATTTATTAATTGATAGGTTATTATATTTTTTATTATTTAATAAAATTAAAAAAAAAAAAGGAAAACATTCACTAACACTTGGTAGGGAATTTAAAAAATTTTTGTTCAAAATTATTTTTCTGAAAAATGATTTTAATAAAAACTATAAATATTAATAAATATATATGGAAAGTGATTTTAATAAAACTATAAAGAAACATTATATAAAAATAGTAATTGTTAATCTAAATAAATTTATTGAAATATATATTTAAAATTTAATATAACATTATTATAATTGAAAATATGATTTTTTTGGTTTTTACTCATCACCACTATACTAACTTTGTTCCAAAACAGGTTATCAAAAATATTTCTCGTTAATTCTATTTCGAAAATACTCTTTTTATATAATAGATTTAAGTTTTAGTTTTTAATATTAATTTTAAATTAAATAAAAATATATTTAAAAATTATTTTTCTAATATATAAAAAATAATTTAATAATTTAAAATTTAAAAATATTTAAACAAAAAATACTATAAATATTTATTATATTTTAAAAATAATAGATCAAACTTATTCATTCTAATAATCTTAATAATTATTTCATTATAAACTGAGAATTAAATTATAATAATAATCATTTCTATTATTATAAGTGGGCCTTTCCCCTATCCAATTTTCTTTATAGAAGTGGATCTTTCCCTTATCGAGAGTCTAGCTATGACTAGGTTTCTATTGTACAAGCACAAACTCAATAACATAGGAGACCATAGACTTCCTAAGCTAGCTTTAAATTCCAGCCAAAACCACCTAAGGCTCAAACAAGGTTGGTATAAAGACACCAAGGCCTAGTTAAACCATTGGGAGATCGACGAGAATGTTGCATTGCAAAACATTAATAACATTAAAAATATTGTTACTTCTAAGTTCAAAGAAAAAATGTGGTGTGAGAAAGATTTAGCAGCTAAAAGAAAATTAAGATATTATAAGGAGGTCATCAACCCCACCCTAGAAGATCAAAAATATCTCTCTGTTTTAACTAGCTCAAAGAACAAAATTAATATAGCCAAGATTAGAATGAACTCTCATGAGCTCCATACTGAAACCGGTCGTTGGGCAGTTCCTAAAACTCCATGGATGGAAAGGTTCTACCATCTTTGTGAGAATACGAACATCGAGGATGAAAACCACTTCCTCTTAGAGTGCCCCCTGTACAACCACATTAGATCTTAGTTTCAAAATCTTTGTTGCAATGCTGACCTTCCTAGCCTTTTACATTGTCAAAATTACAATGAGCTCAGGAGGCTTTTCTCCAAACTTTTTCTTTGGTCTCAATGAACATTAACCACCATCATCATCATTATGAATTGACATTAACAATTAAATTATAATAAATTTTATTCCCTATATATTCTTTATCTACAATTTTAATTTCTATTTAAATGGTCACTACTTCTTAAAATAGAATTCCTAACTTTCCACATCTTCACAAATACACTTTACACTTTAGAAGGTGTATTTTTTCAACTTTTTCACAAACAAACACACTTTATAATGTGGAACACACTTTATAATGTGGAATTGAAAAAAGTAGATTTATGTATTGTTAAATCAAGGATGAATAAACTAGAAGCCTTGATTGATTGGGAAGGATCGTAATCATTGTTATTGAAATCTTCACAACAAAATTGACATTCTTTTATCAGAGGATCTTACTACTTTTCCTTCCTTTCTTGGGTTGTGGCATGGTTGTATCCCACTGACATACACATCTTCTTTCTCTCTTTTTATTTAGGGTGGGGTGTGGTTGTATTCCATTAACATGCCCTTTTTTCTTTATTAATTTTATAGATTGGTTTTATTAGTTTAAATAAGAATTATTTCTTAATTTCATAGGTTGGTTTTATTAGTTTAAATAAGAATTATTGTATATAAAGGTATTTTATTATTAATATAATTAATTTTTTTAATATAATTTTTTGTTTAAATAGATAAGAATAATTTGTTTATTTTTATCCAAATGAATTTTTTTTAATGAGATTTAGGTTGTTGTGATAAAGCTATAATAATATATATTTTGTAATGGGATGAGATCTGGGTGGTTGTGATAAAGCTATAATAGTATATACTTTTGTAATGGGATGGGATTTGGGTTGTTGTGATAAAGCTATAGTAATATACATTTTTGTAATAGGATGAGGTTTGGGTTGTTGTGATAAAACTATAATAATATATACTTTTGTAATGGGATGAGATTTGGGTTGTTGTGTTAAAACTATAATAATTATATATTTTGTAATGTGATTTCTATTAAGTATATCTTTAACATTTTATTTTATAAAATTAAAAATTATTATGATTAAATATTACTAGCTCAAACTTAGAGTTTCTAAACTAGCTAAATTTAAATAAGAACTCACCTTGAAAATATAAATATAAATATATAATCTAAGTTATTAATTTCCCTCACATCTCAATTCTTACATTGTCACATTAACCTTTTTATCAATATATTTGATAAAATCATATTTGGATTTTATAAAAGGCTCAAAAAGTGAATTTTGACCTCACGTTCATGTTGAATATTAGATATTTGTCAAAATTCAAATGATTAACTCGAATACCTAGTTAAGGGATAAAGTGTTTTTATTATGTTTTATCTGATGTCATTATTATCTGAGTCAAGTGTTTTTTTATTTTATTAAGTGTCCTTTCTAACTTGATATTATTATTAAATCAAATCTTTTATTTAACATTAATTAGTTTCATATTAAAATTCAAGGAAAAAAAAATTATTAAAAAAACAAATAATTATATTAAAAATGTTAAATTTAAAAAATTTATTAATTTCATATTATTAATGAATATTAAAAATGTAAGGAAAAAAAATTATTAAAAAAACAAATAAATTATATTAAAAATATTAAATTTAAAAAATACATTTATGTAAAATAAATGTAGAATTGGGTTTAAAGTATGTTTTAAAACTGTTTTTTTGTTTGGCTAAAAGTTAGTCTTTTTAGGACTTAAGCAAATAGGTTAACATCGTGAGACTCATCTGAAAGGAGTGAAACCCTGCCCCCTTATAGACCACGAACAAGTTATTCTAGGTGGCGTGATTTTCCTTATCAATTTTCATTGGTTATTCTAAATAGCGTAGTTTTCCTTGAATAACAATAATGAGTCAACCTTCATTAACTAACCACTAAAACTTGATATTTTCACGACATAATTATCCTTACTATTAATTTAACTAATTTAACAACGCTATTATGATAAGGGAAAATGTCATTGAGATATAACCCACCCTTGTTCGGAGCATCCAAAGTTGCAACGTCTACCTATCGTCACGTCTGATGTGTTCACTCTAAACATCAGAACAATGGACTGTGAATATCATATGCCTTTTTATTCCAAAACGTACTCAGATTCGTTTTTCAATAAACATTAATTGCTTTTAATTTTACAAAAAAGAAATACTCGGATTCGTGTTTCCTGTTTGGGTGTGATATGGACTTTTTATATTATTATTACAAGTGGATTTAATCTAGGTTATTTTTTAATTATATATAGAAAATATAAAGTTTATTTAAATTGAGATAAGGGAATGATTATCATTTTTTTGATTTTATTTTTATTTTCATAAGTGATATGAGTTTTGTTGTTGTTTTTTTTTTTAAGAATATGTAGAGTTTGTTGTAATAGTTATTTTAATTTTAAGTTGGAAATTTGGTTAGAAGTTTGAGTTATGTAATTTGCAAAATTTGATTGTTTTATAGATTTTTTGGAATGTCCAATTCATTCATATATTCAAAACCATATTTTAAACACTATAAAAATTACACTATTACTTAGATTTGGAATTTGATAGATTGTTGCAGGTATTTGCTATTACAATCGACATTTTACACATATTTTTAAAAATTACACATCAACAATTACCGACTATAAAATATTCAGTGTGTCATATTGACACTTGAATTCTTGTGGCATTTGTCATAAATTCTAGTAAGGTTCCTAAACCATTTGCACTCTGTAATTTCCTCAAGGCTCAAGAGCATTTATGCCGCAACCTAAAACTAATGTGCTTGTACCAATGGCAGCTATAACTTGTAGTCTTGTGCAATCTCGATATAACCTTGGATATATATTAAAAATAGATATAATAATAAATAATATCATATCTATTTAATTCCAGTAACAATCTCGGGACACGCATCCATCTCCCACCGACAAATTGCATTGGCATTTAAAACATCGTTCAATCTAGGTCGAGTTGTCTCTCCATTTTCATTCTTCCATATGCGCAGTGCCTCGGGATGGAGAAGTTTCTCTAGCCTCGATGCTTTGCGGGGAATTATCATTCTTGAACCTTTTGTAGCTTTGACAAACAATTGTCCAAGTGAGTCATCCTCTTTTTTTTCTTTCTCTTTTGTTTCTTTTCTTTCATAGGTGGGGAGTGACTATGAATCTGTCAAAATAGAGATCTATGAATGGTTGGATTGTGTGCTACAACGTTGGCCAATTCAACAACAAACTTAATTCAATAGGCACTTTAGTAGATTTACCATGATTGTTATCCAATGTAGACTTACATTGTTATGTAACCAAATTTATTTCACTGTAGATTGCAAGTTTGATGCTTGAAGTACTATTGTTGCGATCAAAGAAACTAGGGGCAATTATGAGGATTCTACTTCTAAATCAAAACCAACTATTGATAAACCAAATCGTTCTCCTACACTAGTCATAGGGATTTTGATATTCTCAAAATCACCAATTCGACATTCAACCCTGTTAACTATGGATAGATACCACCGGGTTGATCACTCATTTCAAGCATTGCAACTATGTAGGTCTGTGTTTACATCCCCAATCCTCCAAACCACCTTGGTTTCATTATCAAAAATACTAAGAGGGAAATTATAGATAACTACACCATAGTCCAACTAAAGTTTTCCATCTTGAAATTACCAACTATTATCCAAATGAATAACCTAGATTTATTGTAACCATGACACTCTGCTGTGTTATTAGAGCCATACCTCATGATGGTGGTTCAACTAATGATATGGAAATTTACTTAGATAAATTTTACTCGTTTCATTCTACATTTAGACCTAACATAACATACCTCATGATGGTGGTTCAACTAATGATATGGAAATTTACTTAGAGATAAATTTTAGTGGTTTCATTCATTTGAGCCTAGAAGATTTAGACCTAACATAAAACTCTATGAAGGTCATGGTTAGTTATTGTCACATATATGTATGTAAGATATTGTCACATATATCCCGTAAGAAACTAATAAATTACATGCATAAATTGTAAAATTTGAAACAATAATAAAAAAACAAAAAACAATGTGATAAATTTCCATCGAAATAAATAATAATAATAATAATAATAAAAAACCCTGATTTCACATAAATAGTGACTAGGTTTCCAAAAAGCAAATACCATCGCATAGCTAATGTGAGTACCGAGATACCCTCTTCTACTATCTATCACCATTGTTATTTTACAGTCAAAACTGATCATTGTTGTGCTTTCTTTCTTTAAAAATAACTATCTTCAAATTTAATTTAACACCAGAGAATCTACAAAATGACAGACATCAAAGACAGACATCAAAATCAAATGACCCTATCACATTTTGGTTGATAAAGTATATAAATTTGAAATTCCAATCAAATGATCCTATCAAATTTCCGCTGAATTTGAAATTCCAATCCTGATCTTACTCAAAATGGTTTCACCAAATATTACAAGAAAACTCTCGGCAATTCTGCCGCATTTCAGCAGATGTCACTGTCAAATGCGGCAAATGTCACTGTCGACTTGCGGCGCTTTACCGGTACCATCCATACAGTGAATTGGAGCTGGCCACATGTTGTCCGCGCGCTTTGACTGTAGAGCAGACTCCGTGTTGCAGAGAAGGTTCTGTATGTCCGTTGTCCTCACACATTACACGGCTTCCGCCGCTTCATCCGTCACAGATGGAGACAGTCAGGCTTGGCTTCTTGCGGGAGGTCTGGCATTCTGTCACAGGGAAAATACAGTACAGCGCCCTGTGGCAATCGCCTGTGATAGAAAAGATATTTCACTGTGAACTTTGGCAGAGACTCGCTTCGTCCCATTAGCAGTACGCTCTCAGAGAATTCATAGAGCTCACATTCCCTCGTTTTATGGCATTTTCGTATCTTTCGCACATCCCAAATTGCGTCAAACAAACAAACCCAGATTCCCTTTTTCGCCCATTGGTATCTGATTTCACAAGTATTTAGATTGCCCTCCTCCATCTATCTCTGTTATTTACCGGCATTGTTGGGCCGAACTCAGCCCTGATTTTGGAGTTGTAACTAGCCGGGACGATTGTGGACCCCATTGCCAATAATGCAGTTGTCTTAGTTTTGGAGTTGTCGATTTTTTTGGAGATTTTGGTGATGGAATCAGCGGAAGAAATTGAGGTTAAATCTTGATTTGTTGTAGTTAAAATGGTTTTTTAACTGCATATTTGGATTCAGCACCCTGATAAACCCCTGGGATGCTTTGATTGTGCAGAAACTAGCTATCAAACTTGCGATTCCAATAAATTGCTGCCGGATTTTAGCCGGAAAAACCCACCGAAAAAGCTTTCAAAAAGTCGCATTAAAATCAACTGCTTTAGTTTTTGGCAAGGGATATTAAAAAACGGTGAACTTAAGTCGATTGCAGATTTTTGGAATATTTGGGAATCCGAAGAAAATGGGCGCCCCATGTCTCTCGGATTCCGAATATTGATATAACCATTAAAACATGGATATAATTTTCTAAGGTAAATATTAAGCACAACATGGATATAATTTTCTAATTTTTTAAGGTAAATATTAAGCACCATGTGAATAATTAGTTTATTGTTTTTTGATTGTGCAGAAACTAGCTATCAAACTTGCGATTCCAATAAATTGCTGTCGGATTTTAGCCGGAAAAACCCACCGAAAAAGCTTTCAAAAAGTCGCATTAAAAGCAACTGCTTTAGTTTTTGGCAAGGGATATTAAAAAAATGGTGAACTTAAGTCGATTGCAGATTTTTGGAATATTTGGGAATCCGAAGAAAATGGGCGCCCCATGTCTCTCGGATTCCGAATATTGATATAACCATTAAAACATGGATATAATTTTCTAAGGTAAATATTAAGCACAACATGGATATAATTTTCTAATTTTTTAAGGTAAATATTAAGCACCATGTGAATAATTAGTTTATTGTTTTTTTAGGATAAATATTAAACACCATGTAAATGATTAGTTTATTGCCAGCACAATAAATTAATAAATAAATCATTAGCTTACTGCACTGTGCTTAATATTTGTCAGAGAATAAAATAATATCTAACAAATAAGTCAATAAATTAATCATTAGTTTATTGTATGCAGTTTAATATTTACCATAGTTTATCTTTATTTTTTCTATTTACCATAATTTATCTTTATTTTTTCTATTTAGATTTGATTGAAATGAAATTTTGTTTTTTCCTAATAAAAATGTAATTATTTAAAGTTTGTTTTTTATCTTTTTAATTTAATATTATAAATTTTTAGTATTTTTTCATTAATTAATTATATATAAATAATAATTATATAATTCAAATTTAATTTAAAAATTAAAATTAAAAAACCAATATTATATATATACTTAGTACAATCACAATTAAAAATATTAATGGGGTCGATATAGTAGACTTCATAAATATAGCCAAGAAACTATTGCAACAAAAGAATGCCTTGCTAATGCACACAATTCCCTGATTAACTATGTATAAAAACGTTATGAGTCATCTTTAACTTAAGAAGAAAAGGGAATTATAAATGAATGTTCTAAATAATAATGAGCAACTTATTAAAATTGGCATAATCCCAAATCTCTAAGAAATTGATGGATGGGGAGCATATAATTTTTTAAATTTATTAAAAGTAATGAACCATTTTGCTAAATAAAATTGCTTATATATAAATGAATGCTATAAGTAATTATGAGAAACTTATCATGGAGGAACTTACTAAAATTGGAGTATGGTACAAATCGAATTTTTAAAATTTATTAAAAGTCAATATAATCTAACAAATTCTTTGATAGACTACACTGGTGGATAAGCATTAAGAATAAGCATATACTAAGCATATTCCCTTGAAAATCAATCTAAACCCTCAATTAAAAAAAATCACAAATTTTCAATCAACTTAAATTGAAATAAATAATCTTCACAAATAATATAAAATTAAATTCTAAAAATCATCAAATAACAGCAATAATAAAAATTTAAAATAATAATTATTAAAATTAACGAAGATAATTACTTAAGGGAAATTAGAAGACAGAAAATAGATAACAGAAAAGTCTTTACATGTAATTACTTAAAATCCAATAAAAACATCTTCATGTCCAGAAATTATAGGGAAATATAGAGGTTGCAGCATTTGATGGCAAACAACACTACATATAATCAGGAAAGTCGCCTTCACAGCAATGCATATACTCTTGTCTGTGTAGACACTAGTTGCAAACTGTGGAGCTTATGGGAGTTTAAACTTGGAATTGCTAGAATTTTAATACATTTAGGTTTAATGATGGCTATAAACATAATACAATTTAGAAATTTTAATTTCTAACCAGAATAATGTAAAAAAATTAATAAGATAATTAAGAAAATATTAATAAAAAATTTTATATAAAATGTATTTTAATTTTTTAATAAAATTATTATTTAAAAAATAAAAAAATTAAGTTAAAGAAAAATAATACATTAGATTAGATGTATAGGATTGGATTCTTTAAATTTTATTTTATTTATTGAATAGAAAATTAGCACATGGATATATTTGGATGAACAATATTAGAATATTGTAATTTTTGAATTTTAATCACTTAATAAAGTTAAGAAGAAATAATTCATGATATGGTTGGCTTGTGGTATCTATTAAAATAATTATAAGTGAAATAATTTATGATATGTTTGGATTTAGTATTTATAAAAACAATTATAAGTGTAGTAGTATTGTTTGAGTAGTATGACTAGTAATTATGGGTAAATGTTTTGTGATAAATTTATAAATTTAATTTCGTTTTGGGATTAGTTATGATTTTAAAATTGGTATAATAGAATCTCTAAAACATGGTAGAAGAGAAAATTTTTAAAAATTGAATCTAAATTTTTTATTAGACTAGAGTAGCTAGACATATTATAGGGTATGTAGTTGTATTAATAAATTTAAAAAATAAAAATAATTCATATAATAACAAAAAGAAAGCTTAGTAATTATAAGAAAAAAATATTCAAATAAACCATCATAGTCGATTTTAAATAGACATATTTTAAGCTTTAAGAGAACTATATCTCTTATGTTTGATCCCTTCATTCATTATATAATACAGTAAGATTGATTCATATTCATAATAAATTAACTACGTGTTACTTTTGATGTGAAATAAAGTTTTATATATCTCTAAAGTTTCATATACCTTTTTCATTTGATTCTCATCACTTGAATAAGCCACAATATCAATTTTTATACCTTAAATTAGAATCTAACCCCATACAAATGTGCAACTTTACCCTTAACAATCTTTTGAACCATATAACAATGATGAGACCTTGCAAAATGAGATTTGTGCAAATATTGATGAGCTAGAATGCAAGTTGAATCTAATGTTGACTTTGATAGGAACACCCCATAACAAGGGATAACTAAGAAGATGTTAGAGAAGGTTATAGGGATGCATCTTAGACTTTAAAAAGGGTTGAGAATGACTCTTAATGCAAAACTTAACTAAAGTAAAGATTCTGCAAATGTCAAATACATATTCAAACAAATTCTTCGAGATGGTATTGAGTATAGGTTACTATTTCTGTGTTTTTCATAATCTTCTCCTGCTTGACCTTCAGTGGCACCCTCGTGTGTGGAGTAAAAGGGAGGTGGGGCACAAATGTTTTGATCCCTTCGGAAAACATTGAAATAGCCACAACAATCATGACTCTAACAACGAATAATCTTAAAAAAATAGATTTGGTCTTCCATAAACATAGAAAATATCTTTACTAAATAAATAAAAATTCCAAAAAAACTATTTATCCTTAAATAACATAACCCTTAATATATGTAAATAACATTAATATATTTAAATAACAGAACCCCTTAATATTTAAATGTTTTCTCTCTGCATATAAATATATATATATAACTTTATAATAATATGGCCCTCCCTATTCCATAAACCCAAAATTATCAACAAAACAACATAAGTATATGAAGTTTCCTAATCTCAATAAAAACAAAGTATTTTAATGAAATTGGTAGTTTCTCTGTGTTAATTAAAAAACTCATCATGGTGACAGCATTGTATTGTTGTATATCGTGCAATATATTGTCCAGACAACCAACTCGTTTGAATGCTTTTTTATGCAATTATTTTGAATGTCAGTTAGAGAAGAAAATTTGTAAGGGAATCACTATATTTTTCCCATTGATTGGAATCTATGATTCATCACATCCAAAGGTACTGTCCAAAATATTTATATCCACACGTGATTACCTCCAATTGAAATATACCATCCCAGTGAAATTAACGTTCCTATAAATTATAGGTCAACCTTATTCATATCTCTCTGGTTCTCCTTGTGCACAAAATAAATTAACTTTCTAAAAGTAGATGTCAACCATTTTGATTCATAACTTTTCCTTCCAGACTATTAATGATTCCAATAAATTATTTATGAGCCCCATCCATTATTTTAAATGCATCATTTTGGTGCTTTGATATAAACTAGGGATATTCACTTCCAAAAATCTCGAGACTTGAGTGTTAGGTTTATTTTTATTACATTTTATAAATAATTAAATACTTAAATTTTATTTCTAAAAATATAATATATAATAAATATATATATATATATATATATATATATATATATATATATATATATATATATTTATTGGTGTTTTAAATATATAAAAAAATTAAAAATGTATTTCAATTAAGAGCGGAATACAAGTCAAATATAAATAAGATAAATAAGTTACATAATAACTCTTTAAATAATAAGAAAAATTATCTAATTGTCAATTACATTTATACATCTAAATCACAATTCTTCAATAATGACCATATGATCTTCATATATTCCTATTTACACATTGCTCATGTGGCCCTTTCATCACTAAGCCGACCTTGCTACATAAGCATGTACATATTACATGTACATTTATCTATATATATGTTGCCCTTAGGGTCATATCATCTACAGTTAACCCAATACAACACCCCTTGGGGTCATAACATAGTACCATCCTTTGAGAAACTTTGTCTTTAAAGCTTTACAGTTAAGGATGTTTTGCTTTATGAAACAAAATATTAAAATTTCATTATATTCTTGCATTCTTCTTGCCATTAATGAAGATTTGTCCAACCAAACTCAATTCATTTTTTTTTTTGTAAGCTGAGGAGAGTCCATTCTATTATATTACTTCGGGTTAAAATCATTACATAATTCTGGTGGCCTCAACCCGCCCCGAGGGGAAACCGGGTCTGTTGGCCACCTAAGGTTCTTGACATCCATCCATAAACCAAAAATTTTAATTCTACTTGTCCATGCTAAATAAGCCATACATTCATGTAAACTATTACATTGTCTCCTATTCATATTAAAAGCAAAAAGATACTGGAGCTCGCTTTCTACTGTAACAGAAACTATCTATTATCCTCAACAAAATTGCATCTCTCATACCCAAATCTTCAGCTGTTTCCCTCATTTTTCTTCTGACCATCCTCTTCCTTTGTGCCCATGTTGCTCTTCTCAATCAGCTGCTGAATTTCATCAAGTTTCTTATCCTGCATCATCATTGTAATCTGAATGTTCTTCAGCTCCCTTTTTAGGTTTGGAATTCCCTGAGATAGCTCAGCCATTTCAACAGCCACTTGTGCCATAGCTTTGGCCAGCAATCTCTTCATCACCAAATAAACATGTAATGCCTGCTTATATAAAGTCATACGCCCTCTCGTGTTTCCTGGATCAGGAAGTAAATATTCCCAATCGTCCATCTCAGAGCCAGATTGAGCCTGGGTTGCTTCCTCCTCCAGGTGTTGGATGATTCTTCTGATATCCTTATTGGTGTTTTCACAATATGCTTGCTTAGCATACTGTATTCTCTTCTCTAGAGATCTTCGATACTTCCTTGCAGTAGACGCCTCCTGCCTCCCCCTCGGTCTTCCTCTTCCTCTGCCATATCGCCCTTGCCCTCTACCTAATCTTCCTCTCCCCCTGTAGCAGCCTTTGCGTCCCCTGCCCTTCGCACCCGAGGTGATGCCCAGTTCACCCTCGTCATCCTGCCCTGCCTTTCGCTTATCACTCTGCTCCCATGCTACCGGCTCTTCACCTTCTAATGCTCCCTCTTCCTTTCAAGCCTTCTTATTCTGCTGTTCAAGTCCTTCCGAGTCAGAGTCGAACATTTCAACTTCATCATCCGAATCCGTATAGACGGACTGATAACGAAATTCGTCATCGCCCTCGACAGGGTCCTTCCCTTTCCTCCCTGGGCAGCCACGTCCTCCAATCTCTTCCTCCACCTCTGCGCGCATTTTCTCCTGGTCACCATCTGAATTCTTCCCTCACTGCTGTCTGTCTCCCCTCTCCATTCGCTCTGCTCTCCTCTAATTTCGCCTGGTTTCTTTGTCGTTCCGCCCCTTGCCACGCTCTTTGTAATAACATGGATCTCCTGCCTCACCTCGGTTTTCTTACCTTCCTCGTTATCATTCCTCTGCAGCTGATCTTCATTGCACCTCACTCGTTCCACCTGCCACCTGCCTTTCGCATGATATCCCACCTCTCCTCGCCTCCCTTCTGCACCATCGTACCTCCAGTCATTTGCCCTTGTCTTAATTCCATCACCTCCGAACGTCGTTACGACCTCGCCGCCTTTTCTCGGGATTATTTCCCTGCCTGGATTCGTCCTGTTATCTGCCATCATTAACCTTACCTTATTTGCCTTATCATCATTCCTCCCCTACCCTATTCTCATTACCTGATATATCGTCCTTCTCACCCCGATAGGGGGTAAACTCAAACTCAATTCATTTTAGTTTTAACCCTTGATGGTTAATTGTTGTGTGATTTTATTTTCATTGATTCCATGTATTGTTGCCGTGACATCTCAAATTTTTAGTAGTTGTTGGTCCCTTATAACATCGTATTCAATAATAATTTGGCATTGTCTTGTTCCATGGATATTGATGAGTATTCTGTCTTATTCCTTAATAATGTTGATATTGATCTTTTTGCATTCCTTGACAATGTTGATATTGATCTTCTTGTATTTTCAATTTTTCCTAGTAATGAGGATGTCAATATGGTTTCACATTTTATAACTTTCCTTCACTTTGCATACCAATTTCATCTATCTTCTTTTCAGAGACAATTTCCTCCTCTATCCTCTTTTCCTGATCTTTGGTCACTCTATATTTGACATGCACATCCTCTAAATGGAGTTTATTTTCTTCAAGTATCGTATTTTGACCTTCTTGAATCTTGTATTCTTTCTCCTTTTGAAGTTGCAATATGACTCCATCTATCAAAGTATGATTCCATTGTTCAATTCTATAGTGCATTTCTGATTTTACCTCATCTATGTTTAGACTTCTTCAATCTTCATGTAAATTTCCTCTTTAAGTCTTTGGGTAGTTTCTTCACCTAAGATCCTTATTCTTCTCGACTTTGACAATGCTTACTTTCTTCGTTAACTCTCTTGAATTCATATAATGGTTTTCTATTATGGCTTCATAATCTAGATCATTGTTCATCTTTCTTTTCTAATTCTTCCCTTGAAATATCCTTTTTCCATATCCCCTTGTTACTCTTTCCATAATTTAATTATTAAATCTCCTTAATGAGTTCTTCATTAAGGTATTGTATCTTAGATAGCTCATCCACCTTATTCTTGGTCTCCTCTTTAGCTTCTTCTGATTCACCTTTAATTTTATAAAATGTCCATTTTTATATCCTTCATCTTTTTTTCTTTGTTTTTTTTGTTTTTTTTTTGTAATCACTAGTGGAATTGGTAGCTCTTCGACTCTCGTACTCATGTGACATGGGGTTGATCCCCAATGACTGCCACTATAACTTCCAGGTGCAACCACATCGCCGCCAAGCATGACGCACAGGTAATTCTAGGTTTGAACATGTGACCTACACAATGACACGAATGTCTTAACAATGCATTCGCTGGCCAACAAGTCGTATCCCTGAGGGCTATATCCTTTATCCATTTATTTATGAAGATTTTTTTAAATACTTCCCCTATGACGTTCAATGTAGTATTATTTTCAATACGCATCCACCTCTCCATGCTTCATGATGAAAATGTTTTATTTCCCTTAAGGGTTCATGCCATTTTCCGTTACTATCCTTATCCATTCATCCAAATTGATTTCATCCATATATTCTTCTCCATTGAATTTAGGTAGTGTTATTAGTTCTTATTTGAACTCTTTTAAAACCATTCTCAAAGTTCTATTATTCTAGCAAACCTATTTTTTTGATGTATCTATGTAATTTTGACTCTTTAAAATTTGCCTACAATAACCTAATATGTCTTCTTTTCAATCCTAAAAGTCTAATCAAAATTTATTTGGTTTAGTGAAGGTTATGGTGACATTCTAAAAACTTGCTAATTTTTGTACTCTTTTTGAGAGCGAACTTGTACAACATCCCACATGTCACAATTTTTCAATTTGGATTCTAAAATTTTTACTTGAGGTACCTTAGTATGCCTCCTTAGACCTATGAAACTTACACATTCTAAAACACTTAGGTGAAAAAGTCACAGTGAATGTACCAAAATGACTTATTCATGATTAATTACAAAACCATTCATAAACCCTTAATTCCATAGACGATATCCTCAAAAATATGGTGAATCAAAGATACAATTTTAATAACCTATACTATGAAGTCTCTCATCATTGTTGTTAAATTTCATGGCTAGACCACTATATATATATATATATTATATATATATATATATATATATATATATCACACATTTGAAGCTGGTTTCAGCTCCATTGACCGACCTTAACTTCCACAAAGTATATATTCAGAAGTGTAGCCAAACATAACCTAAAATTTTTATCAGAAATTCCATGAAATATAATATAAATATTATCAAAATTTTGTAATTTAAAGTTTCCAATTAAAAAATCAGAGTGAAAAATCCAAGATCACCTTTTTTAAACTTATTTCAAGACCATTCACAAACTCTAACTTCCATATGTTATATCTCAAAAAATATAGTAAAGGATAATCTAAAATTTTGATCTAATATACTCTGATATATCTCCTAAACTTTCTCAAAAGTTCATAGTTTGAAGCTTCCCAAAAAAAACTTATAGCAAAATTTACATGATGTCTCATTTGAAGCAGTGAAACCCTAGGTTTGTGGGCGCTGATACAAAATGTTATGATTCAAATACATAAAAGCTAGAAGTACACATCATGTACACAAGTGCGAGAATGAAGCACGACTCCACTATAGATAATAAAAAAATTAAGCTACATAAAACTCCTTAAAAATAAGAGAGACTCCTCAAGTACAAATTACATTGATACATCCAAATCATATCTCCTCAATAATGATTATATGATCTCTAGTTATACTTATTCACACATTCCCTCTTGTGGCACCTTCATCACTAGGCAAACCCTACTACATATACATTACATATTACATGTGCATTTATCACCATATATTCCCCCCTTGGGGTCATAACACATGTATTAAAGTTAATGGGTTAGTTTAATCAATTCAAATTCATGGATCTCAGTTGAAGTTTTCCCCATCATCTCTAATTTTAGTTCAATTGAGTTTCAAGTTTAATTTATTTTACAAGGTTACTAACCACTATTGTGATTAGCAATTGAGCCACCCTCAATTTTGAAAAATAAAGGGGGTCATACAAAATTTTCCTTTGGTGGGTGTGTGTATGTGCATTCCAAGGAAAACCTTACCATGAAATCCATAGGATTCATCCCAACATTTGTGGATGCATTCTTAGTAAAACTTTTAGCGTAGGATAGTGCACTTGACACAAGGGTGTTTGAACTAGGAACCTACTAAGACAAAAGTAGTCAAATGCCCAAAAATATTAGAGAAAATAACTTAAATGAACCCCTTTGACCCCATCAACATAGGCTAGTGCATCTAACCCAAGAGGATTTAAGGAACTTGCTAACATAAAACTAGCCAAAGGCCCACAATAATCTATTATCTTATGTTAGGTCCCTATAATACTAGTGTATTCCCTCATTGTTATTAGTGTAGCCCCCTTATTTTTATTGTTGTGCCCCATATAAGCTTACTATTGTTATTGTTGTGCCCTTACATTATTATTGTTATATCGGCTCTGATTATATTGTGTCCCCTTAGACTCCTATATATAGAAAGGAGGTTTTGTCATTTCAATTATCCAAGAATTGTTCATTGGTGCAATGTAAAGGATGTTTCCCCCTTGAAGAGGCTGATTTTGATGTCCTTGATCTATATTTTCTTCTATTTTGTGAGTTGGTTGCATAACATTCGGTTTCATAGCTTTGGATTCTAGAGTTTCGTTGCTTCAAACAAGTCATCGTGGAATGTTTGCTATAAATTTTTTCATACGAAGCTTTAGATGTTGAAAGACAAAGCCATTTGAGACGACATCTTGAATAACTTTGGGTCTGAATTCAGAGCGTTTCTCACAAAAATTTTAGAGATATGAACCGATGAAGTTAGGGGTTTTGCAGGTTCCTGAATTCCATCCCAAACAGGTGACCTTGGGAAAATCATCATAACTTTCTCTCTGAGCATCAGATTCACATTTAGTAAAAAAAATACAGAAAGAGGATAGACTTTATCTTGGTGGGTATTGTTTTCAGGGCCAAAGGTCAAAACAGTGACACGTGGAAGTTCGTACAAGTTTGTTCTACTGAACCAATGTATAATCAGGACATTGTGGACTATTGGTCATAACTCTTGCTTTGAACATCCAATCTTGATCACACTTGTGGGGTTGGAAAAAGGAATTAGAAGTCTACGACACAATGAAATTTCAGGGCTTGGAGATCTGAAATTTCAGAGATATATCAGATTCAAAATTGAGCTCCTACAAAGAAAAACAAAAAAATAAAAGGTGTGTAGTCTTTTTTAAAATTTGCATAAGTTTTGTTTGAAAAATTAGTTTGAAGTGATTCAAAGGGAATAGTGAACAATATTTATCATTAATTGATGTAACGAAGAAAGAAAATGGAAATACCTAGCAAGAAACCCAAAATCCCTTCTATGTCTCATGAAGAAGAGGAAGAAATGCAACATGATATATCAAAATTACGAGACCAAGTGCAACAAATTTCACTCTCACAAAAGGTAACAGAAGCTAAGATGGATGGTTTGAAGAATGGCATGAAAGCAAATATGGATGGTTTGAAGAATGACATGGAAGCTAAGATTGATGGTTTGAAGAATGGCATCAATGAATCAAAAGGCAACATTGAATATTTGAAGAAAGACATGGAAGGTTTGAAGGGAGGTTTAGCAAAGTTGCTACACGAAAAGCTTCCTAATGGAGAAAATGTAGTAGAGGAAACTCATGATGAGAACAAAAGAAATGTTAATAATGATTTCATAGACTCTAATATTGGATTTAATACCCTCCATATTCCAAAGATCGATATGAGGAAGTTTGATGACAATGATCTCGTAACATGGATACTACAGATAGAGCAATATTTTGATCTCCATAATGTGCAAAACACACAAAAGGTACACATTGCAACTTTATATTTAGAACATGATCAATTTATATGGTATCGATGGCTTTTCTCTCATAAACAAATTTTCACTTGGACAAATTTTATAGAGGAAATGATAGCACATTAAGAGGATACAAAGAGAAACACCTTCTTTAGCCAATTGATAAATCTCAAACAAAAGGGTTCAATAGTGGAGCACATTGAGGACTTCCAAAAGTTTAATATAAGGGTAAATGATATTCCAAAGGCACATAGGATTGATGTATTCATAAGGATTCTAACGGATAACATCCAACATGAGGTTTGCCTTTGGGAACCTGATTCATTGGAGAAGACATTCAGGTTGGCAAGAAAAATTGAAAGAAAAATTATGGCAACAAAGAATCCTACCACTCACAACTACAAAGATGGATGTGTGGTTTCTCCTAGCCTTCCACAACCTACTAGGTTGACACTACAACAATTGTAAGCAAAAATAGCAAAAGGGCTTTGTTATAGTTGTGATAACAAGTACATCAAAGGCCATAAGTGTGCTGAGAAAAAATATTTTACATTGATTGTGAAGAGGAAGAAATGAATATGACCATATCTTGTAATGCATTGGCAGGAATTACCATTCCTCAAACTCTGAAGATAAAAGGACATATCAAGAAGAAAAAGTTAATAGTGTTGATTGATTTGGGTAGTACCCATAATTTTATTCATCGTAAGATAGTCAAGGAATTAAATTGATTCATATATCCAGCACCAGAGTGTCAAGTGATGGATGCAAATGGAAGAACCACAAATTGCTCGAGAAAGTGCCATAATATCAAGCCATCCATGGGAGAATATGTATCGATTAGTCCAATGCTTTCCATTCCAATAGGTGGTGTTGATGTTGTACTAGGAGTCCAATGGTTACAATCTTTGGGTACGATAGCTTTTAATTTTCAAGAACTTTTCTTAATTTTTTTTTGGGAAGGAAAGGAATTTGAATCAAGGGGTATTGCAGGGACACTAGGAAATATAATTAGTTATAATAGCATGACAAAGCTTCTAAATAAAGAAAAACAGGGCATAATTGCACATTTATGTTCACTTGAGGCTCAAACATCGAAATCATCTATTTCTCTAAACCTCTAAAAAGTCTTGGACATTCATTCTAAGTTATTTGAGACTCCCAAAGGCCTCCCACCTATTCATGATCATGATCATACTATTTATTTGATTCCAAAAAGTATTCCTCCAAACATTAGGCCTTACAGATATCCCTACGTCCAAAAGAGTGAAATTGAACGTATGGTTGTAGAAATGTTAGACGTTGGTATAATTCAACCTAATCAAAGTTCTTTCTCTACTCCAGTGGTATTGGTGCACAAGAAGGATGGATCATGGCACATGTGTTCGGATTATAGGGAGCTCAACAAGCTCACTATTAAAGACAAATTTCCCATTCCTATCATTGATTAATTATTGGATGAATTACATGGAGTAATTTACTTCACCAAGTTGAATCTTTGTTCAGGATATCATCAAATAAGAATGAAGATTGAAGATGTTCTGACAACAACATTTAGAACTCATGAGGGTCATTATGAATTTTTGGTGATGCATTTTGGCCTTACCAATGCACCTTCCATATTTCAAGGTTTGATGAATTCCATTTTAAAACCCTTCCTTATAAATTTTGTGTTAGTATTTTTTGATGATATATAATCTACAACAAGCCTTGGAAGGATCATGTTCAACATGTTGACAGGGTTCTCAAGCTATTGGAGGAGAAACAATTATATGCAAAAACCTCCAAATGTTTCTTTGGAGTACAAGAGGTGGAATATCCAGGTCATATTGTATCTCATGAGGGTGTTAAGGTAGACCCTAACAAAATTAAAGTCATTAAGGAATGGAAGATACCCACATTCACAAAGAATTTATGAGGATTTCTTGGGTTGACATGGTATTATTGCAATTTTGTTAAGAACTATGGGAGAATAGCAGCACCTATAACAACATTACTAAAGAAAGATGCATTTTCTTGGACTCTAGAAGCAACTAAGGCCTTTGAACATATTAAAGAGGCAATATGCCAAGTACCGGTCTTAGCTATGCCACACTTCAAAAAAACTTTTATTGTGGAATGTGATGCTTCAAGAAATGGAATTGGTGTTGTTTTAATGCAAGAATGAATACCTATTTCTTTTGAAAGTTGTCCAATCAAAGGAAGTACACAAATCTATTTATGAGAAGGAAATGTTGGAAATACTACATGCACTTAAGAAATGACGACCTTACCTCATGGCAAGGCACTTCAAGGTAAAAACAAATCATGATAGTCTTAAATACCTTTTAGAATAAATATTATCTTCTGAAGAGCAACAAAAATGGGTCACAAAGATGTTGGGTTATGACTTTGAAATTATCTACAAAAAAGAAACAAAATGTTGTTGTAGATGAACTCTCAATAAATGATGGGGATGTGGAAGCATTGCTTTGTGCCATTTCTATTATCCAACCAGATTGGATAACTGAAGCAAGGGATGAATGGAAGAATTATGAAGAAGTGTGGGCACTCATTCAAATGTTGGAGCAAGATCCTACTACATCTGAGAGATTCAACTAGAATAATGATTCATTATGGTACAAATATCGATTTTACCTTTGTAAGAATTCCCAACTCAAACAAAAGATTCTTTGGGAATTGCACACCTCTCCTTGAGGAGGGCACTCAAGATTTTTAGAAACTTACCATAGGGTTAAGAAGGATTTTTTTTGGGATGGCCTTAACTATGATATTCAAAAGTTTGTGGCAGAATGTTTGATTTGCCAACAAAATAAAGTTGAGACAATTAACACCCCAGGTCTGTTACAACCTTTCTCCATTCCAAGTCAATGTTGGGAGGAGGTTTCAATGGATTTTATCACAGGTTTACCAAAGTCCGAAGGAAAGAGTGTCATCATGGTGGTAGTTGATAGACTTAAAAAGTATGCACACTTTTGTGCATTATCTCATCCATTTAAAGCTAGTACAGTTGCTACTTCATTTATGGAAACAATTCAAAAACTACATGGAAATCCAAAGATTATTGTAAGCGACAGAGATCCTATTTTCACTGGAAATTTTTGGATGGAATTATTTTCTTTTCTGGGTACTCGATTAGTCATAACTCATATTATCATCCTCAATTAGATGGGAAAACTAAGATAGTGAACACATGTTTGAAAGGATACCTTCATTTCTTTTTATATGATAAATAAACACAATGGGTCAAGTGGTTACCTCTGGCTGAATGGTGGTATAACACTTCCCTCCATATTGCAGCAAAAATGGCCCCATTTATGGCACTTTATGGATATCATCCACCGTCCATCACATCATATTTATGAGAAAAGTCTAAGGTTCAAGCAGTGGAAGATCACATCAAGCATCAACAAAATGTTCTCCAACTCTTAAAGGATAACCTCACTTTGGCATAAAATAGAATGAAAAAATAGGTTGATCAACATCATAGTGAAAGAATTTTTGATGTAGGCAACTGGGTATTTTTACGGCTACAACCATACAACAAATGTCCTTCAAGCAAGCTAAGAAAGATGATAAATTATCACCAAAGTATTATAGTCCTTACAAGGTGTTCTAAAAGATTGGTACTATGGAATACAAATTAGAGCTTCCTACATCTTCCCAAGTGCACCCAGTTTTCCATGTTTCATGCTTAAAGAAGGTTATAGGTGGCAAGCTCCCAGCTCAAACAATATTTCTAGAACTTAACGATGAAGGAAAAAACATATTGGAACCTAAAGCAGTCATAAAAACAAGAAATCCACAGTTATAGAATAGATAAAATTCAGAGTATCTGATCAAGTGGAAGAACTTACCTGTGGAAGATTCCACATGGGAGGATGAGAATTTTATACAAAATCATCTAGAACTACTAAAGCATTGAGGACAATATTTTTTTTGAAGGATCGGGGCATTTTAGGTCCCTATAAGACTAGTGTATTCCCTCATTGTTATTAGTGTAGCCCCCTTATTGTTATTATTGTGACCCATAGAAGCCCACTATTGTTATTGTTGTTACCTTACATTATTATTGTTATGTTAGCTCTAATTATATTGTGACTCCTTAGACTCCTATATATAGAAAGGAGGTTTTGTCATTTGAATCATCCAAGAATTGTTCATTTGTGTAATGTAAAGGAGGTTTCCCCCTCAAAGAGACTGATTTTGAAGTTGTTGATCTATCTTTTCTTCTATTTTGTGAGCTGGTTGCATAACATCCTAACCCCTTGGGTTATGTATAATATACAATTTGAAGGAGCACTTGTGGTAGAAGCTACCCAAATGCTTGAAACAATGGAGGTGATGAATCAGTTAGCCTCCCCACACTCCACCCCCCCCCCCCCAAACACACACACACACACACACACATATATATATATATATAGAGAGAGAGAGAGAGAGAGAAACACAAGGGTTTATCAAGCACTTTCTAGCATGGAACTGACCAAATGCCCATTAACATTTATAGCTATTTATTGAGCTAATCCCTCTAACCATATGTGTTTGTGTCTATGTTTACATCCCAAGAGGTTATATAAGTGTAGACAATTTCCTAGCAACATTAAGTTATAGCAAGGACATAGATTAGACACCACACCACCAAATCTTGATCGATGCCAAAGTATAATAAGGACATTAATCTAGCATTAATTTACAAATTCTAATCAATGCTTGTTCTATATCACACATTTCTATGGTAGAATGAAATTCCCAACTTCAATAAAGAAAAAATGGGTTATGAAGAAGCTACCATGTGGAATACCAAGACATTAGTGGACTGACTCCACTAATGTTGGTATGATGTCAAAATTCTAACAAAAATAAAGAAAAATGAGGTGATAAACAAGTTTCCACATGGCCTAACAAGGCATTGGTAGACTAATGTCAAATTGACATTTTGAATTGAAGTTGGAATACCAAAGAAATGACACTAATGTTGAAATATATTTTTTCATTGTTGTTCTAACAACATTAACATTGGTCCATGCCCACAAGGTTTTGGATTGATGGTGAATGGGTGTATTGTTAAGGCACTCCTTGCGAAAAAGTCATTGGTTCAAATTCCTTGTGGGTGTTGGTATTAAAATAAATAAATAAATAAACAAACAAAAATATTAACATTGATCAATTGTTGACCTTTTTTCCCAAATGTAGTAGTGTTAAGACCTCATAAAACTCTTAAGAATGAACTTTTATCTCATGTTCATGTGGAATATTATATTTTGGTCAAAGCTTGATGAAATAACTCAAGTGGTTGACTACTTTGATCTTCATTTAGGAGATCTCAAGATCGTTTTCTCATGCTAGCATCTTATAGCACCCCTCACTTTTATGTTCCTATTCATCCAAGTGCCATAATCAACATCAATAAGTTTACACTAGATACTATCTAGAAATACAATGAAATACCTAAAAGTTTATCCACAATATTTTTTCTTTAAAAACATGTACTTACAAGTTAAACAAATAAATCAATAAAAACAATAAATAAAAAACATAATGCTAATTCATATTATCAACAATATTAAATTTCAAAAATTCTTATCCAAAATTTCAAAAAAATCATTAACAACACAAAAATAAATATATAATGTAATGTTTTAAAATATATATCTAAATTCAACAGTAAAAATTTCGAAAAATACATGTACAAAAGTATCATTGAAAAATATCAAATCCTCTTTTTTTCCAACAACCAAAATATCTTATTATATCATTAAGTTCCAATATTTACCTATACAAACACAAACATCATAAATCTAACAGTATCCTTGCTTTGTCTAAGTAAAAAAATACAAACAATTAACTATAAATATGCAAATATCAAAATCATCAAAATCATATGCTCCCATATGACTTGATATTAAGTACTAAACCGTGTAAAGTTTCAAAAGCTCATGGAAAATGAAACCTAAATGTTGGTAGTTTCCATGCTTTGGAGTATATTGAAAACCTCCTGGTTGTGGAGGCAATAATGTTGTACATGGTTCCCTATATTATGTATTTATTGGTTATTTGATGGGTAAAATATCTTTTGAAACAACACAACTACCAATTTGTTTGAATAATCTCTATCAGACATTAGTCTCAATGTCAATTTTAGAAGAAATTTGATAAAAATAATTAATATTTTTTTCTTTTTTCGTTGATGGTAATCTATGATCATGATGCATGATATCCACTAGAATTAATCATGATACTAAATAACAGTTCACTCATCTGTTCTTTCTATTAGCACTTTGCAATTTCTGAGGTTACTAGAGAAACTACAAAGGTAACCAAAAAACCACTTTGGAAGCTGAGATCTAGCCCTGCCAGCTTCAGAGAGGGATCTCTCTATCATATTTAGATTTGTTTGGTTTTAGATATTAGGTTGGTTATTAGTGTTCAAGATTTGGTTTGAATTGTATGGTTGATTGATGTCTAGATTATCTTTGGGTTATGGAGTCTGTGACTTTAAAGATGGATTTGTTTTAGTATTTTGTAGATTTCACAGGGAAAGGTAGCCAAACTAATTGGATTCTTTAATTTTAAATGAACTGAATGAGAAGAAGAGAGAGTATTTCCTTTAAGTGAAGAGAAATTAAGAAATCATTTACTTAATTTCAGTTGAAAACATTAAAATTATTCAAAGGCAAAATCAGAGTGTACATCAAAACAAATTATGTTCTTCAACTTTCTATTGAATAATTCATATTATGAAAACACATGAGTATGGTAAATAAAGAAAAATAAACACATAAAATGATAGAGGAACTTCACCAACAATTTGACACATGAATCCTGTGAAATAGCTTTCTGTAATACTGATAAGTACACTAAAGTACGAAAATGTACAATAGATTTATTAGATGCAAATTCCAACCCCTAATACTTCAAAAGGAGAAGTATTTATAAGTTTATTTACAAACTATCCTCTCATAACTGAACAATATAATTTAGGAATTTACAAATTGAATATATCTCTAATTTACAAAAATTTGGAAAACTTGAACTACATGGGTTGCTGGCACTATAGTTGTGGAAGATGTCGATGATGTGGCCTTTGACTTTTGTTGCACTCTTGCTGCTTGAGAAGAAATGATTGTTTACTCAAGTAACTCACATAATTTTTCCCACCTTTCTTCACTTGGAATTGACAATTTGAGTAACCTCCTATAAATTTCATCTATCTCTGTATATTTTGCAAAGGTGGGCTTTGAGATAAAAATGTATTTGATTTCACGCTGGATGTAGAAATCAAATTCTAGTGCCTGTAAGAAGGATTTCTCTGTTATAGTCCTCTTTAGTCCTACAAATTTGGTATTCTCTTTGGCAATAGCCATCAATTTCTGGTTGTAATAAGGCAATATCATTAACATGTCATTCAATACCAACAAACCTAGAATTCCCTTTTGATTGAGGACCTTAAACTTGTTGAAGAATATTTGGACACCAATCTCCAGAATCTAACACTTATTTTTTAGATGCAACATAATATTTATTTTGGTTAATACTTTCTTAATTTCCAATATGGTCTTCATTCTGTCTTCTATTCACAATTCTTCCAACTCATATCTGTTTTTAGAAATTAGAAATTTGATGAGCTCTAAGGCTTTAGTTGGCTTGTCTCCTAGCATTCCCCTAATTTCTTGAATGACTCCTTTGGATTTCTTAATCAACTCCTTCTGCTAAAAAATGATCTATATTAATGGCCAGATCTCTGTCATTGATTGGTTAATATCTATCCATATATTCTCCTTAGCCTAAGTGAACGTATGAGCCGTGGTAGATTCATCTTACATTTGTTATATCCTTGGAATCAATCTCTGGGAATTTTGTATCCCTGTCAATTGATAATTTTCATTTCTTTCTTTCTGTTCCTGTAGAATCCTGACACGTACTTGTAGTTTCTTGATTTCCTGTCCTTGTAAAGACATGTCTTCCATGGATTTTACCAGTTTATTTGGGTCATCAGTAGTTTGTGCATGGGGTATTGTAGGTGTAGAAACTCTTACTGTAGTTGTTGTAGCCATTGCTGCTGTAGTCGATGTAGAAGCTCATTTTTGCAATATTGTTGCAAGAGGTATTGCATCAAGTGGAATTATAGCTAGTTGTGCACTTTGTTCTTTCTCTTTGATCATCTTATCCATTTCTTCTTCCATGTCCCTTATCTGTGCTTTTTTCTCCATAATTAATTTGAGCATATCTTCTTTTTGGCTCTCTGTCTCCCCTACTTCTTTATCTTGTGGATCCTCGGTTGCTAACATTTTTAATCGTTTTTTGAGTGCTTCTATGTCAGCATTCTTCTTCTTGACTATTTATTCTACTGTCTTAACATTACTTGGGTCATATCCTATTTTAATGACCAAGTCTTCCAAGGATTTTATCTTATTATCTTTTCCTAAAGAAGAAACCAATTCAAGCTTTAATTGGGATTGAATATTAGTAAGGGACACCTGCAATTTGGAAGCAGTTATTACAGTACTTGTCAATGTAGAATATATCATCTCTCTAGTCTGCCTGTGCATGTCCATCTGATATACAGGATGGACATCCTTTGTATCAAACTCAAATGTAGTTTGCTTGTAGTTTGGTGTAGATTTTAGGGTGGAGGGCCTATGCTTGCAAGAATTCCATCTGCATTCTTCTCTTCTTAGCATCGATGACTGGAAAGAGTCTATGTTGTGTAGAGGAAGTTTGTTTATGAAATTGGTCATAAGTTCTGACCTTGAGAATCTCATTACTACGTTTTATTTCTTTGAACTTGTCAAAGATACTTGTTTCCCTTTTCCCTTGGATCAATTTTGATGTCAGAGATTTTCTGGAATTTCTTGTGAAACTGAAGAGAATGGAGATGTTGTAAAGATGCTATCCCTTGCTAGATATTGTGGAGTCTTGAGTACTATAGGAGCTTGCCTTTCTCCTTGTTTTGTAAAATCTATCTTAGAATTAGTTCTTACCTTCTTAACATACATTTCAATTCTTTGGATGAAACCTCTATTATTGAAGGAGAGTCTTCATCCCGAGGCATTTTCTTTGCTTTTTCCCGAGGTGTGGGAGTTTTTGAAGTAGTGGTAGGCATTAGCTGCTCCTCTGCCTCCTGTAGATTATTTTCTTCCCACTCATCTTGGTTCATGTATTTCTCAATTTCAGGCCTTTGAGTGTGAACATATCGAGTATTTCTTTTTGTTGCACTCTTAGTTTAGAGATCATACAAAATGGGTCATATGACCAAGTGAAACTCAAGGGAAAAATCATCTATTTTAGGAGGATATCAGCATCTTCTCCTGCTTTCCTGCTGTTACAAATAAATGATCCTACCTGAGCTTTTATCCTAAACTGTGATTTCTTTTTTGTTGATACAAAGTGGACCTCATCTGAGTATATAATCTACCTGATGTATTGTAAAGCAAAATTCCTCATTGGGACATACCTGGGTAGTTTATAAGGTGGCAAATCACACCCATATACTCTTATTTCAAAGTAATTCTGGTATAAGTACTAGTCACCTATTCTGGCCTGTTTACTTAGGTGTAAAATATTTTTAATCTTTGCACTGACCCTAGGTACTTTCTCATTGCTCAACAAACATGTAGCTGGATGCATAAACTGATCAATGAAATTTTTGAAGTTGTATTCTTTTGAATTTCTTCTTGGTATGGAAGTCTAAAAGATGATCACATGTGACTCTCCTTGTTCATCCAGTTTCTGCACTACAAATGGGAGTTTGGCTACTTGAAAAAATAAAAACGTACACACAAGAATAGAGGAATATGTGAACATTCCTTCAATTGGAAGCTTAAGGAATTGTTCATGAATGCTGTCAGCAAGGAACTAGATGAAATTGAAAATTATTGAGGGTTTTTCTTTAGTGGAGAAAATAATATTCAGGAGATCAGACTGAGAAAAAGGCATAACTAAAATGGATGACGGGATGTTTTAAGATCATGGAATAGTCCGTTCAATGTGCAGGGCCATTGGTGGGTTAAACAATAATTTAGTGGGGAATTTAATGTATAATGGGTAGGGGAAATAGTCAGACAGGTGTCAAGGAGGGATTAGCGGTGTAGGCGTGGGGAATTTTGGTGGGAAGGAGTGCATTAGGCTGTTTTGGGGGAGGGTGGTATGCAGTATTGAGAGGGGGGGATGCGGAAGAAAGTGGGAATGACATGTTAAGTGGGGTCAGGGAAACGAAACCACCCTTTTGGACCCCTCCTCCGCCAATAAAGGTAGGAAGGTAAGGTTGGGCTGAAAGGCCTTATAGACCACCGATCACAATCCTGACTCGACATGTAGCATTACTCGGGCCCGTCGTTTATCTGCTACACGACAAAACGTATTATAATTTATCTTTTTTGTTTTATAAATGCCAAACTTAGGCCAAAACTCATATGGTTTTAAAACCTTCAAAATACCATTTTAATATTTTTTTTTAACTTTTGGAACTAAGGAGTATCTTCTACCAACTAAGGGTGCATTTAAATGTGTAAACCCTTCTTATTTTTATTCGAAGGAGAGATTTTATCCTAATCTAAGTTCTAACCTACAACTTAAATTATTGATCCATCTTAAACAATTGGATCAGTTTTTTCACTTATCTACCTAATTTAACCAAGTTTAAACAGTTTGGTTAAATTATTCTCTAGTTCTAACAACAAAAAATCAAATGTGTTTGACCATGATTATACTGTATGATTCAAACAAATATCCATGATTGTGGCATTTAAAACAAGTTTCACAAAAATCCTAATTTATTTTTCAAAATAAAATTATTTTTCTTCTAGTGGCATTTGAATTTGCATCACATAAATCACTCTTTTTTCTTTTCATGGGGTTCTTTTCATCTCTTTTTTTTATTCTTTTATTCTTTTTATACACCCTCTTTTCATTTTTATTTTTATTTTTATTTTGTTTGGATATCATTTGCAACATGCAATATTATTTACAGTTTGATATACTGAAAGAAAATATTCAATCATCATTTGATCCTATGAATCATAGGACCCTAATAGTGGCTCTAGCTAGGGATGACACTCTCCTTGTGAGGTGTCAAGAATTGCTGACTAGTAGCCTTGAATCATCTCCTTCAGTATTTTTTCTACATCTAATTTTTTTTATTGTTGCTATAGTTATGGTGGAAAACATGAATAAAAGCCCAGGGCCTTATCTTCGAGCTTCATTCTGACATGACCTACCAAACCATAATAATACAAAGAAAATGGTATTTACAATGATTTTGGCGAGAAATGCTTCTATTCTTGGAAAACATAATGTTTCAACATTCTGCCATTGACAGGTCCACTAGGAAGCTCTGTTCCATCCATGTCCTTAAGAAAAAATATATTATTGCCCTTGTAAGCATGGATTGTGTGAGGTCCTATCCATAAATTATCAAATTTTCCATGCTTACCTTTTTCTTCTCTTCCTAAATCCCATTTCAAGGCATTGTTCCCTATCTGAAAATCATTGGCCTTAGTTCTTCTGTCATAAATCTTCTTGATGTTTTCCTAGACCAATTAGGTTCTATTGTGAACTTGTTCTCTTGATTGTTGTAATTGAATTGTTTGGTTTATTCTTCTTTGTAGTTCATTAGGTTCCACTTGCAATTCTTACATCATTTTCAAAATAGGGATACCTAAGGAAGTTGGAAAAATAGTGTCCATTCCATAAACCAATTGGTATGGAGACATGCCAATTGATTTCTTAGTGGTGAGTCTATTAGCCCATAATGCATTTACTAGTTTTTTATACCATGATTTCTTGTTATCTTGCAACAATATTTTTATGATATTAACCAGACTTTTGTTGGAAGACTCTGCTAATCCATTCCCCTGGGGGTAATAGTAGTAGAGTTTCCTAAGGTTATTTGATATTTGTTGCAAAATTCCACCATATTATTTTATTTGAATGTTGTTGCATTATCTATAATGATTTTCCTAAGACATCCAAATCTTGAAAGAATATTATTTTCTAAGAATTTAATAATCACTGCATTAGAGGCTTTCTTGGTAGGTATAACTTCAATCCATATGGTAAAATAATCGATGGATATAAGAATCCATTTGTGTTGGGCCAAGGAGGAAGGATGAATTTCTCCAATGAAATCCAAACCCCATTGTTGAAAATGAGATTCAGCTGATATGGGCTTCAAGGGTAAAGGCAACAATTTCCTTTTGCCTTTAAATATTTGACATTGGTGTCATGAGGTGACTTCTTATGGATATCTACAAATAAGGTTGGCCAGTAAAAACCAGTTCTTAGGATCTTATTAGGTGGTCTTCCAATACAAGTGTCCTCCACAATATCCTTCATGAAATTCTTGTAGGTTTTAACCCCATAAAAAAATTACCTGCATACAAATTCTAAAACACAAAAAATAAATAATGCAAGAGCATAACACATAAAACAAATATACACAAATACTTTCCCCTGGATCCTAAAACTGGGATAGTACGGTGTAGAGCTGTCATGGGGCAGTCCTAATTTGGCAGCCAACTCAATCATCATGTGATTGCGAAAATGCGATCCATGATCTGTGACTATGGCTTGTGGAACGCCAAACCTAGAGACTACGTGAATAAAATAAAAAATGGCAGTTGTTTTGCTGCTGTTGTTTAATGTAGGCATCGCCTCAGCCCATTTGGTAAAATAGTCTACCGCGACTATGATATACCCTTGCCCCTCAGCCGAGGTGGGGTTACATGTCAAGAAATCTATGCCCCATTTAGCGAATGGCCCAACAACAACTACTAGTTGCAGCGGTGTGGGTGGTCTTCTGGTTTTGCTATCAAAAATTTGGCAAGCACGGCAACTTCTAACTGCAGTTATGCAATATTTGAACATTGTTGGCCAGAAGTATCCTGCTCGCAAAATTTTTTGCACCATAGCATAACCAGATTGATGCCCCCCACATGTGCCTGAATGACATTCATTCAAGACTTTCTAGGCCTCCTCATGGGTGAGGCACCTCTGCAGAACTGTATCGATACCACGACGGTAAAGGGTATCACCAACGATCACGCAGTCTTTTGCTTGGTGTCGAATTCATTGTTGTTCGGAGCGTGAGGTGTTATACCTATATGTTTATGTTTGGAGATAGACAATTATATCTTCGTACCACGGATTGCTTGAAGATATCAGAAACAAATTTTCATCCATGATTGCTTCTTAGGATGTTGCATTGTTGGATGACGATGGGAGATCACATAGTAACTCCGTGAATACCAGGGTTTTATTTGATTTGGATTTTTTGAATTCCAGATCAAACTCTTGTAGAATTGCTATCCATTTTGAATATTTTCCCCCCAGTAACTGATATATAAGTCATGGGGTTGTAATCTGATAAAATGGTAGTTTTTCTGAAGAGGACGTAGTGTAGAAATCTCTGTCACTTGAACAACTGCTAAGGTGAGATTTTCAACATAGGAGTATTTCATTTACGTATAATTTAAGTTTCAGCTTAAATAATATATAGGATGTTCAATTCCATTATCCTCTTGAACTAAAACCATTGCTATGGTCGTATCTACTACAACCAGATACAGGTTAAAGTATTTTTGATAATCGGGAGCATACATTAATGATGCTTGTATTAGAGATTGCTTTAAAGCATCAAAGGAAGCTTGTGCGACTTGATCCCAAACGAAGGGTACTTCTTTTTTCAATAGACGAGTATAACCTTTAGCTAGTTCGGCATAATTTGGAATGAACCTCCTAAGGAAGTTTGCTTTCCCTTGGAGTTTTTGAATCTGAAGCAAGTTTGAAGGTGGAGGCAAATCGATGATTGCCAGAACCTTGCATGGGTCAAGACGAATCCCATCCTTTGAGACCACGAAGCCAAGTAAATGACCAGAACTGATACAAAACACGCATTTGTGCGGATTGAGTCGTATCTTATAGTGTCAGCAACATAGAAATATCGCTCTCAAATGCCGCGGATGATTGTTCCGCTTTCGCGAATGAGATGGAAGATCGTCAAGATATGGTTGAACGATGTTTTTGATGTCATGGAAAACATAGTTCATAGCTCTCTGAAAAGTTTCCCCTGCGTTCTTCAAACCAAAGGGTAGCTTGCGATATGCAAATGTGCCCCACGGACAAATGAATGCAGTCTTTGACTGGTCCTATGGGCAGATATTTATTTGATTATACCCAAAAAATCCATCCATAAATGAAAAGATTTCGCATCTCGCGCATTCATCAATTATCTAGTCAATAAAGGGTGTAGGGTAGTTGTCTTTCGGACAAGCTTGATTTACATCCTTGTAATCGACGCACACTCTAATCGTTCCTTGTTTTTTCATCACAGGAACAATATTCGATACCCAATTGGTTAGAGGAATGGGGTAAATGAAACTAGCATGGAGGATTTTTTTCAACTTGCCTTGATGGTAATGGCTTTCTTGGGGTGTACCTGTCGTAGCCGTTGTCATGTTGGTTTGACATATGGATACATCTTAATTTCATGTTCAACTATGCTCGAGTCAATACCTGGCATTTCATCATATGACCAAGCAAAGACATCTCTAAACTCGCGAAAGAGAGCGCTATATATTTCCAGTTCTGAAGAAGAATAATATTTGCCAACATGAATATTCTCTACAACAGCTATTTTGGTTGAGATATTTATGGCAGTAGTCTCTTCGATATTGGATAAGTTTCTCTTGGAATCCACCTTATTTACAGTATTTGTCAGAAATTCAAACACTGAAGGATGGTGTAGGTTGCTAGAATTATCTTCTTTCCAGTTCAGAAGATGGGAATGATGGTGGTAATCCTCCCATGGTGCCCCATCAATCATCATCGATTGAATGATTCCTTCATCTGTAGAGTGTACTTGTGACCAAGGATCTGAAGGGGTACCATATTCCTTAGACCTATCTATCCAAACGCTTGATGAGCATTGATACGGGTTTGCCTCCCATGCTGGAAACATTGATTGCTATAATATTTCCAGTGGGGTTAGAGGCAATACCTGTAGATGATCCATTTTAACATCGTTTTCTGACATCCTTTGAACGAAAGATATCATATTGCAGGTTCCTACGTTAGCCACTTCCACCAAATTGGTTGGAGGCGGTAGGGTAAAAGTTCCCATTAATGTGGGGTCTTTTAGTAGGCCTATTCCGATATTGTGAAGCATGTTAGGGCTTCCATGGATCATCGGAATGCTTCCTGTAACTTGCGAACTGTTGGGGAGAAAATTTTGTTGGTCGATTATTGTAATTCCTCCTTGGGAAGGAAATGCAATTTTCCTAAAGTAGGTCAACACAACGGCTGCCATGGCATATATCCAGGGTCTTCCCAGTAGGATGTTGTAATCGAGGTTTCCGTTGATGACTTCAACATCGATTTCTACCGTTTTTCCCCCAGTTCGACTTGCAAGTTACTTAGTATCCCATACGGGGTGTATGTTCATCCATCAAATGCTTTCAATGTCATCGACGATCGCAACAAGGATGGAGACCCCAAAGTTTTCTAGCAACTCATCAACATGATACATGTGGATTCCCCCTCATCAATAATTGTTCTATGAACAGTTTTGTTGAGGGATTTTACTTGAATGAGGAAAGATAGTTGAGCTGGTAACTGAGGGTCATATCCTTTGTGATTAAAAGATACAAGATTGGAATCCGTTGGGTCAATCCCACCTATTGCTGATAATAAAGCCTACTTTTGGGAGGAGCAATTTTGCAGTACCTCAAGAGTCGACATTGCGGAGGGCGATTGGGCTAAATCCTCCACTATGTTGTAGTGTTGTGCTGCTCGGGCACGAGGATTAAATGTCAATTTGTGTACTACTCCCTTTGGCGGTTTTATTGTTAATTTAGGAATGATGGGTGGCACAACTTCGGTCGAAGTTGTTGTTGAATTACTAGGTTTATCATTATCCTTGTTGTTCAACGTCTGTGGATTCCCATAATCTTTACTCCTTGTCGATATGAGAGCATCATTCAGTTGAGCATTTTCGCTAGCAACCAGATTTGTTCTTGGGTTTGGAAACAGATCAGTCAATACAGCCGAGGTTTTTGAACTTTTGAAGGATTTTCTAAGTTCATCTTTATATGGACACTCACTGGTCTAGTGATCCTCGTCACATATATGACATGGAGTTTTTGGTTTCCTATTCCAAGAAGGGTTTGCAGAAGATTTTTTAGGAGATGAGTCCTCTTGGTTTTTCTTCTTCCCTTGCATTTTCTTCTTGCCTCCTGATTACTTTGGTTCTTTACCTTTGTCTGTTGACACGACATTTACTTCCGAGGCTAGAAGTTCTTCATTTGCATTTTGACTCAAAACCGTGTGGGCCTTTTTCAATGTAGCCTTTACGGTTTTAGTACTTGTCGTACTTGTCACGCCATCGCCGACATGAGAGTCTTTGTTTGATTTAGGAGGTAGAGGAATGGAAAATTCTGGTCTAGGAGCATCAAGTATTTTATCGTAGAGTGTGCCAGACTGAGTATAGATCAAGTTTAGATATTGTGCACGAGCAATAACTTGCTCTTCGATGACGACTCCACCTTTTGCCACATCTTCTGTAATAGCAGATAATAGTGACTTAATAAACCATTTAGCCAATAGCTGATCAGGAACATACGTTTTTACCATTCTATGACGATGTTGCCATTCATGAATATGATCGGATATGTGAGTGGCCGTTGTTTGTTTGAAATTGGTAAGTAGCTCAGTTCCTATTTCATACCTTATAGGTAACTAAAAATGGGTTAAAAAGGTTGTGGCTGGGGTACTGAAGTTATCAAATGAAGCTCAAGGCAATTTGATATACCACTTTGCTGTCGGACCAGTTAGCGTTCACTGAAAGAGGCGAAGCCTGATCGAATCATCATTGAGAGTGTTTGATGAAAAACATAGATGAAAGGTCATCACATGATTCGATGGGTCTTCGCCTGGATTTCCATTATATTTAGGAATATCAGACGGAAGTTTATGTGGAATCGCTAGCCACCAAGGGGCGTAGGCAATTGGATCGTTCATTAGTCGATTTAGATCCAGTAACTCTAAAGTTGCCACAAAAGGAAACTGCTAATTCAGGCTTGGTTGAGCATACCCAGGATAAGATGGAATCGCTTGAGCAGTTTGTATTTGCATACCAGCATAATGCATTTGATGTTGGTAACTTTGGTAAGGTTGATGGGAATAACCATTATGATATGGTTGATATGGCTTCCCATTACCTGCAAATACTTGTTGCTCATATCCTTGGTAAGCTTGCTGGAATTGTGGTTATTGGTATTGCACTAGCCATGGTTGTGAAGCCATAGGCTATTGTCCAGTACTGACTGTTCGACCAAGATGGGGGTTGGCATTCCCCGTTTGAACTTGTGCCATTCCACTAGTTGGTGATTGCGGTTGTGTCGTAGGTACAAGAGATTGTTGCGTTACAACCTACGAAACTTGAGGTTGGCATACAATTGGTAATGCTTGTACTTGTGATATTGCCACAATAGCTGGTGTAGTGGGGATGTTTGTCATAGGTAAACTTTGTTGCATTGAGCATACAACTCTTTGCTGTTGAGGCAAGATTGGCACCCAACCGCTGGTCGTGATTCCAGCATAAACCAAATTTTGTTGTGAACTCACGCATGGTTGTCCTTCCAAAGAAGGCAATGAAAGGGTATATGGCCCTCCATACAGCGGTAATCCAGTACTCAAAGGAATGACTTGCCTTTGGGGACCAGTTTGCCCAAATTGACCCTGTGAAGGATCAATTTGTTGAGACTCAACGTAAGAGGTTCCAGATATAATTCGAAATGAACAAATAGGAATAATCCATACTGTAAAAATAGCCTCTGGATGGACTCCATCCAGCAATTAAGAGCTGGTTGGACAGATGGCATGCCGACGAACATTATCAGAGTAGTAGAAGGAGCTTCTACTACTGCTGTGTTGGGTAACACAGTCCTTGATGTTGACGGTTGTTCAAACATATTAAGCCTATCCAAAATATTCCTTAGCGATTCTTCAGGAACTTCCGATGGTGGGTGAATATTTTCTGATGAAGAAGGATACAGGGCGATCCCAACTCCAAGTTGCGTTGGAGTGTTAGATGGAGGATCTTCCACAATCTCTTCTATGGCAATCAATCTAGGAGGAAGAGGTAGACCGTCAGGTCCGTAAAATATTTTTGGTGCTAAAGAAGATATAAGTTCTACAGAAACAGACGGTTGGGGAGTAACACCTTCTGAATCAGCTGTAGATGGAGCCGGTTTAGGAATAGAAGTGTTTACCGTCACACTAGGATAAGTTGTAATGTCCTTTTGTTGTTGCGGAATTTATTCTATAGAGGCAGGGATACCAGAAATGTTCGGAGTAATTGGAGTCTCTGAGGATGTTGGAGTGCTTGCTCCAACCAACCTAGGGGACTTTGATCTGGTCAAACAAGTTTGCTTTGTCCGGAATGGTTTCGCTTCTAGAGTCAACGACGGTTGACTCGTAAGTCTCCGCGAACGACGAGGTTTTGATTGACTTTCTTCCACGATTGCGGATTACTTGATCAACTCAAAATAAAAGGGAAAAATGTTTTTTTGAATTAAATTAATTTTAGACGCTTTGACACAACTTGTTTTTTCAATTTTAAAGAGTTGAGAAAAACAAAAGATGACTCTAGTCGCCTTCGATTTTTATTGATCCTGAAGTGACAAGTGCTCAAAGGAACTTTTCTTTTAAGGAGTCTGAAAAGGAGAAAAATAGACTTCTCTGGAGATCTAGGCAGAGGGGATTACCAAACCAATCACCAAACTGCAGAATACTTTTTACGATACGACAGTCAATCTTCTCGAATGTTGTGTTCAGTGCATTGCGATTGATAGGGCGGCAGACACAACTTCCTAAGGATAAAGGATGTAGCCTATTGTGGTCTCCCAAAATATACTTAACAGTACGTGGGAGCACAAGTCCATACTAACACTTGTTGTCTTAGAGTGGAGGAATCACCCAACCAACAATGAAAACAACAGTTACCAGGTTTTACAACGCCGGAATACATCTCTAGCCTAGACCTCTAGATGTTGTGCGTTAGGTTCCAAAGCGTTGTTAGATTCATTAAATTTATTTTAAGTTGATCTTGCTTAAAAATTTGCCTTTCAGGTTCACCGCGTGATGTGTATACAATTCCTAGAATGTAGTCTAAGATGATAAACAAACATTTAATCTTCTTTTGGCAATGAAAATCCTAGCTACTAAGGAAAGAAAGTTAAGAATCTTTCAACAAAGAGCACATTGCACATGCTAAATGCACCATCCTAAATCAAACCAAGCAGTCAAAATGCAAATGCACATGCATGTATTTGTTTTTAGCCTTCTTAATGTACGAATGATGATAAGAAAGCTAAGTGCAACTCTGAATTATTTTCAAAGCGACAGTACTCAACAAATTTCTTTTCAAAATGAAGTGAAGGTAGGAGAGACACTTTGCGATTTCAAAATGAAAATTTCTTTTCGACACTTTAAAAACTACTAATTCAAATCATATGCAACAGTAACTGTATAATTGACTATCAAGAACAATGGGATTGTCTTCTATGACTGGAAATGACAGCTACGACACTTTCAGATCAAGAAACGATAGTTCGACTATGCTACTTCTTTGCAAAAGAGAACTGAAAATGGCGCACAATACATAAAAGCACTTATAGTTATTTGCACTATGGAGGCGGAATAATGTAAGAGAAGGGGGTTTTCACAGAGACACACTGACCACAGACAGAAAAACTCTTGAATAGGACTGAAAACAATGAGGAAAAACCAAAGTTTGAAGGTAAAGTTAACCTTCCTTGACCATCGCACCTGTTACACAATGAATTCAGTATGCAGTGCACCTACTGCACTCGGGAAGTGCGATGCATACAGACTGTCTTGAAGGCAAGGTGCGATGGTACCAGTGCAAGACTTTAAACAAGTTTTTACTCACAATTTGCAATTCAGTTCAAGGATTTAGGCTGAGTAAGTGATGTTCAGTATATGTAAATCACAGGGTTGATCTAAGGAGGTTACTAGAGCCACCACTTAGGGCAATTAGACTTTTTGTAGATCGATTTTTTAACTCATAAAAAAAACCCGGAGATAGACTAAAGCAGCATTGATCTACTTTGCACTTGTATAACAAATGTAGTTCGAAGGCTAGCTAGCTTGGCTTCAGGCCCCATCTGTAAGTTTATAAAAGAAACAAAGGTAGGCTAGCAAACAAACTAGTTGCTCCCCAGTGGAGTCGCCATTTTGTTATCGGGAATAGTATCCACTCGGATGCTGCTATTCCCACTAAGACTGGTAGCTATCTTAGAAACAAACAAGTAAAGTCTACTTTCGCTTTCCTTTATGAAAATAGATAAAAGTGGAACAAAGGAGACCAACCTTAGTCTTGCGCTTGATTCCTTGTTTGATTCTTCTCCTTCCTGATAGAGCTTTTCCGCTTCTTCTTCGTTTGCCCAGCTTCAAAGAGCACCTGTGGAATCACAGCAACATACTACCATCGAAGAACAAAGATCTATATTCATAAATAACACATGACCAGATATGTGTTAACCATACAAATGCATATATAATGAAACATACAAGAATATGGAAGAAAACTTGAATATCTTTATTAAGATCAAAAGTAGCAAGAGGATTACAACCATATGTTCTGACCCAGCATCATCCTCTAGCAAGAAAGCCCTTCTTCACCTCAGTAAAGCTTAGATCACCCAACGCTATGAATATACACCAGAAAACCAACAACACTTCTCTACAAGATACAAAATTCCAGCCTCTGGATCTCTGTGATGAGGGATCCATATATAGATGACTGTAGGGAGGTGAGTCATCTTCTGGGTCTTGATTAGTGTCTTCTCTCTGATAGTTCCTGCTTCCACTTGGAGAATGATGATCTCTTACTCATCCCTGGTCGAAAACAGAGAGGCAAGTGTCAGGGGGGAAGCTTCTGGAAGATTCCATGATCTTCCACCTCACATTTTGTCCCTGCCATTTGTCCATTCCCGACCATCGAACCCTATAGAGGGGCCATTCAGTCTGCATCGCACCTTGTACACTGGGAAAGTGATATGCATCGCACCCTCTGCACTGGGTTTTTAGTATGGTCTAGTTTTGACCATTTATGAGCAGTTTTTAGTGGAGAACTTCTGGGAGATGATGTAATCAGCTGACCTTGTTCCTTTGGGAAGTGAATCAACACTTTTAGGGACTTAGGAGCCCTCAGTTTATGGACATTTATGATTGGGGTTGAAGTGCCCAAAAATGTCTATAACACTCCCTTGACTCAGAACCTGTAGATGATGAGGTCTAAGCCACACGAGTAAGATCCAAATGTGAACATTGTGCTCTGAAGTGGAATCACGACGAGAGATGATAAAGGTAAACAATTTTAAGATAGTACTTGGGTTCACAAGGCTTCTACGAAAGAAGCAGAGTTTGATTTGGAGCACGCTAAGGAAACCTTCATGGAAGCTAAGAAGAGCTTCGCTAATGCCTCCACTTCAGGAAGCAAAGATAGACCGAAGTCAAAAATGGACCCGTCTATGCTTACGACATTCCTGGAAACATGCATGAAGCTATTGCATGACAGTTAGGCTGTAAAGAGACTACAGAAACTCTTTAACAGATGCAATGGGACCATGCCAGGAGAACCACACGTGGTTCGAAATATTGGAAAGCATATGATGAGAACAGGAAGAGAAATGAGGTTAATCATGCAGATTGGAGAATATGAGATGGACCAAGTAATTATGGATTTAGGATTGGATGCAAAAATTTTGCCGAAGCAAACATGGGAGTGCATGAGGAGGCATATGTTACAATGGTCTCTTATTCAACTACGAATGGCAAACTAGCAGAAGGTAATACCTATGGGAAGATTGCAGGGAATCACTCTCGATATTAGGGAGTGAGAGCACTAGCAGACTTTGAAGTAACAGAGATTGTTGATGACAACAATCCCTACCCCGTGATCTTAGGAATTGATTGGGCCACTGACATGAATGAGGTGATTAATCTGAAGAAGCGCAAGATGATTTTTGAAAAGAAGTCTCTATGTGTAGTTATACCCTTGGACCTTGCTGAAGGATCACGCTATACTGAGCCGGTGCGCAACTATGAAAATGACGATGATTTCGATTGCATCTACAAAATAACCACATGAGAGAAGGATTGGGTAAATCCCACCGCAATGAGCGGATCTCATGGGAGTGTGAAAGCTCTTGTACGTTAGATTATAATGAGGAGATGGAGCGATGGTAGAACCGATTATATGAAGTAACCACGCTAAACTGTAATATGATGACAAGATCGTTGTGTTGCTTATCGAAAAAAGTGACGGATCTACCTACTTATGATGGGTTAAGTGAGGTGGATGCCTTCTTGGACAGATTTCAAAGGAAGGTTCCAGAAAAACAACGTTTCCATGCCTTGAATTGGGTACTGTGCACTACACTTGTGAGGTGGTGGGGTATGCACAAAGGAAGCTTTGAGGACTGGCGTGAATGTAGAAGGATGATGTGCACATGGTTTGGCAAGCCTAAGATGCGACTAACAGACAAATATGATGGACAATATGATCTAGGCACACACATGGACAAGTGGATGAAGGTCTATGGAGAAAAGCCACAATCTGAGTGGGTACACCTATTCTGTCATACCCTAGATGTTATACCCATGAATTGGTATATAGAGATGGAGCTCCACCATGGGACAAGTGAATGGTATATTCTACATGAAGGGTTCATGATGACCTTCAGTTTTGAGGATAGATGGTGGGATAACATTGATGAAGCGCTACAAGAGGTAAAAGTAGCTATCTTCAGGATGCCACAAGAGCTGGTAGAATCCATTCAACTTGAATGGGCTACTCACCTGAGCTACGTGCTGGAATGTTATAATGTAAATATTGAAGAAGAATATGAAGATACATAAAAAATTAAAATTCCATAAGCAAAAGGCCATCACGAGGTTCAAGGACCATAGATTGATATCCCTGACATAACTGCACCAGTAAAAACGAAGCAAGTGAACATTGGTACGAAGGCCGAACCTAAGTTTGCAATGCTCGACGACTACTGGGATGACACGACAGTGGATAAGGTCGCTGAGTTACTCCGTGAGTACCAGGACATATTCCCGACCAAGTTTATGGAGTTAAGGGGAATCATCGAAGCCAATTAAGAATGATGAGGATGAAATTAAAACCCAACACGAAGCTAGTCAAGCAGGGGCCTTACTGCTTAAATCTGAAATACAAGGAGAAGATCCATGTAGAACTAGACAATTCTTGCAGTAGGAATCATTGAGCTGGTGGAAGAATCCGATTGGGTAACTTCAATGGTGGTGCAGGAAAAGAAGCAGAAGGACAAGATAAGAATATGCGTGGACCTCAGAAAATTGAATGACGCTAGTGTGCATGATCCATTCCCAACTACGTTCACAGATGAGGTGTTGGACAATGTTGGTGGGTAGGAAGCATATTCTTTCACTAACGGGTTCTCAGGGTACCACCAGATCAAAATCGTGCCGAAAGATAGGAGAAAGACAACCTTCATGATTGAGTGGGGTTGCTTTCAATATACTGTCATGCCGTTTGGGTTGAAAAACATGCCAACCATCTTTTCGTGCGTGGTTGTTGCAACATTCAAAGAATATATTCACAAGTTCTTGGAGGTTTATTTTGATGACAGGACTATATTTGGGTTGGTTAAGAACCATGTAGAAAGCCTACACTTGATGTTGGATACCTGTCAAAGATACCAAATCGTGCTTAGCCTCAAGAAGTGTATGTTTCTCATTCCTTTTGGGAACTTGCTTGGACATGTGGTTTGCAGACAGGGACTGATGGTAGATCCTTTGAATATTGTGGTAATTATGAGTTTGGAAGTGTCACAAAGTGTGAAATAGCTGTGGGAAACTTTGGGACATACGGGGTAATACAGGAAGTTGATAAAAAGATATGCCCAAATCACCACGCTGATGGAAAATATGTTGAAAAAAGATTTCATGTTCTACTAGAACGATGACTGTGAGAAAATTTTGGATGTATTGAAAGAAAAAATGGTCACTGCGCTGTTTTTGGTCATCCCGAACTGGGAGGAAGAATTTCATGTCCATGTTGACTCGTCGAGTATAGTGTTGGGGGTAGTATTAACACAGGAGGGTAGAGAAGGCTTGGACCACAATATAGTGTTTGCAAGTCGCAAATTATCTAAAGCAAAAAATAATTATTCCACCACTAAATGTGAGGAACTGGCTATGGTGTATGTGTTCCAAAAATATCGACACTACTTGCTAGGGGGACACTTCAAAATGTATACAAATCATTCTGCGCTGAAATACTTGGTCAATAAGCCTGTGCTTGGGGGGAACATATGCAGATGGCTTTTATTGCTCCAAGAATATGATTTTGAAGTTGTTGTCAAACCTGGACAATTGAACACAGGACCAAATCACCTGTCACGCATTGAGACAGGAGAGGAACCTACTAGTCTGGAGGGAGGATTACCTGACGCACAGATCTTTTCTATCCACGTAGTGGATGGAAATTTTGAAGATATAATCCACTTTCTCATGACTGGAACTGCACCAAAAGAGTACTCTATCCAATAGAAGAAGGAACTAGTGGTGTGCGCAACAGTTTTCTCTGTCATTGTAGGGAACCTATATAAGATAGGGAATGATGAGATACTGCGAAGGTATGTACCTAAATTTGAATGAAGCAATATCCTCACAGATGCTTATGGGGGCCAAGGATTATACAGGGAGAGCGACTGCGTAGAAGATTCTCTACACATGGTTATGGTGGCCGACCCTTCATTAGGATTCCAAAGCACATTGCAAGGCCTGTGATGTATGTCAAAGAACAGGTAAACCATCACAGAGAGACGAGATGCCTTTGAATCCAAAAATGATGCTACAACCCTTTGAAAAGTGGGTGATTAACTTCGTAGGACCTATCAAACCTCGAGGAAAAATGGGCATGAGATATATTATCACGCAACACAGTACCTGACTCATTGGGAAGAAGTGCAGTCGGTAAAATATTGCATAGCTGCGATGGCAGCGAAGTTTTTGTTTGAACACGTATTGACACGATTTGGATGTTCGGATATCTTAATGAGTGACTGCAGTACACATTTCCTAAACAAGATGATCAACGCGCTAACAAAAGAGTTTCAGGTGTATCCTCAAAAAATCGCACCATATCACCCACAAGCTAACGAGACAATAGAATCATTTAACAAAGTACTTGAGACTGCGCTGACCAAAGTATGCAATGCACAACGAAGTGATTGGGACCTGTGCATGCCTACAGTATTATGGGCTTATAGGATGACATGCAAGAAACTAAACGGGCAGACACCTTTCTGGCTGGTCTATGGCGTGGAAGCTGTAATTCCGATGGAATACATCGTGCCTAGTCTGTGCATAGCAGCGCTCATTAGTTATGATGGACTATTATGAAACCAACTCACAAAAAGATAGAAAATATAGTTGAACGCCTTAGAATTCAGCCTCTTCGAGGGGGCAACCTCCTTTACATTACATAAATGAACAATT
>APFE031546781.1:109781-165210 GCA_000404065.3 Pinus taeda | reverse complement strand
TAATAACAATATGGGGGCAATAGGGGCACAAAAATATTAATAAGGGGTATAACTACAATAATAATGGGGTAATCACTAGTATTATAGGGACCCAACATGCCCCTCGCCTTCAAAAAAAGTGTTGTCCTCAATGCTCGAGTAGTTCTGGATACTTCTGCATAAAATTCCCATCCTCCCATGTGGAATCTTTAGCGAGATAAGTTCTTCCACTTGATAAGATACTCCGAAATTTATCGATTTCGTAGCTGTCGAGTTCTTGTTTCTGTGACTGCTTCCGATTCTAATATAATTTTTCCTTCCTCGTCAAGTTCTGGCAATATTGTTTGAACTGGGAGCTTGTTGCCTATAACCTTCTTTAAACATGAAACATGGAAAAACTGGGTGCAATCGAGAAGCTGCAGGAAGCTCCAATTTGTATGCCATAGTACCAATCTTTTGCAACACCTTGTACGGACCATAATACTTTGGTGATAATTTATTATCCTTCTTAGCTTGCTTGAGGGACATTTGCTTATATGGTTGTAGCCGTAGAAATACCCAATCACCTACAACAAAACTTCTTTCACTGCGATGTTGATCTGCCTGTTGTTTCATTCTATTCTGTGCCAACACAAGGTTATCCTTTAAGAGTTGGAGGACTTGTTGTTGATGTTTGATGTAATGTTCCACTGCTTGAACCTTAGAATTTTCTCTTAAATATGATGTGATGGATGGTGGCTGATATCCATAAAGTGCCATAAATGGGGTCATTTTTGTTGTTGTATGGAAGGAAGTGTTATACCACCATTCAGCTAGAGGCAACCACTTGACCCATTGTGTCTATTTATCAGATACAAAGCAACGAAGATATCCTTCCCAACATTTGTTTACTATCTCAGTTTTCCCATCAGATTGAGGATGACAAGATGAGCTATGAGCTAACTGAGTACCAAGACAAGAAAATAATTCTGTCCAAAAATTTCCTGTAAAATGGGATCTTTGTCACTTATAATAATCTTTGGGTTTCCATGTAGCTTTTGAATTGTTTCCATAAATGCAATAGAAACTATACTGGCTTTAAATGGATGTGATAATGCACAAAAGTGTTTGTACTTGGTACGTCTATCAACTACCACCGTGATGACACTCTTTCCCTCAAACTTGGGTAAACTTGTGATAAAATCCATTGAAACCTCCTCCCAACATTGGCTTGGAATGGATAAAGGTTTTAATAGACTTGGTGTCTTAATTGTTTCAATCTTGTTTTGTTGGTAAACCAAACATTCCACCACAAACTTTTGAATATCTGATTTAAGGCCATCCCAAAAAAATTCCTTCTTAACCCAGTGGTAATTTTTTAAAAATCTTGAGTGCCCTGCTAAGGGAGAAGCATGCAATTCCATAATAATCTTTTGTTTGAGTTGGCAATTCTTACAGAGGTATAAGCGATCTTTGTACGATAACAAATCATTTTTCTAGCTAAATGTATCAAATTTACTGGAATCTTGTTGTAACTTTCGAATAAGTCCCCACACTTCTTTGTCATGCTTCCATTCCTCCCTTGCTTCGTTTATCCAATCTAGTTGGATAATAGAAATGGTGCACAACAATGTTTCCACATCCTCATCCTTTCTTGAGAGTGTATCTGCCACAACATTTTGCTTCCCTTTTTTGTAGATGATTTCAAAGTCATAACCCAACATCTTTGTGACTCATTTTTGTTGTTCTTCAAAGGATAATCTTTGTTCTAAAATGTATTCAAGGCTACCATGATCCGGTTTTACTTTGAAGTGTCTTCCCATTAGGTAGGGTCACCATTTCTTTAGTGTATGTAGTATTGCCAACATTTCCTTCTCATAAATAGCTTTGTGTAAATACTTTCCCTTGATTGGATAACTTTCAAAAGCAATGGGTCTTTCATCTTACATTAAAATAGCACCAATTCCATTTCATGAAGCATCACATTCCACAATAAAGGTTTTTGTGAAGTCTGGTGTAGCTAAGACCAGTGCTTGGCACATTGCCTCTTTAAGATGTTTGAAGGCCTTTGTTGCTTCTGGAGTCCATGAAAATGCATATTTCTTCAATGATGTTGTTAGAGGTGCTGCTATTTTCCCATAATTCTTAACAAACTTGCGATAATACCTTGTCAACCCGAGAAATCCTCACAGATGCTTTATGGATGTGGGCATTTTCCATTCCTTAATGGCTTTAATTTTGCTACGGTCTATCTTAACTCCTTCATGAGATACAATATGACCCAGATATTCCACCTCTTGTACTCCAAAGAAACATTTGGATCTTTTTGCATATAATTGTTTCTTCTCCAATAGTTGTAGCACCTTGTCAACGTGTTCAACATGATCCTTCCAAGACTTGTTTTAGATTAGTATATCATCAAAAAATACTAACGCAAATTTTCGAAGGAAGGGTTTGAAAATGGAATTAATCAAACCTTGAAATGTAGAAGGTACATTGGTAAGGCCAAAAGTCATGACCAAAAATTCATAATGACCCTCATGAGTTCTAAATGTTTTTTTCGGAATGTCTTTAGTCTTCATTCTGATTTGATGATATCTTGAACGAAGATCCAACTTGGTGAAGTAAATTGATCCATGCAACTCATCTAATAATTCATCAATGACAAGAATGGGAAACTTATCTTTAATAGTGAGCTTGTTGAGATCCCTATAATCCAGACACGTGTGCTATGATCCATCCTTCTTGTGCACCGATACTACTGGAGCAGAGAAAGAACTTTGGCTAGGTTGAATTATACCAGCCTCTAGCATTTCTACAACCATACATTCAATTTCACTCTTTTGGGCATGGGGATATCTGTATGGCCTGATGTTTGGAGGGACACTTCCTGGAATCAAATGAATAGCATTATCATGATCATGAATAAGTGGGAGACCTTTGGGATTCTTAAATACCTTGGAATGATTGTTCAAGAATTTTTGGAGATCTAGAGAAATAGATGATTTCGATGTGGAAACATGTAGTGAACATAATTGTGCAATTACACCTCATTGTTCCTTTTTTAGAAGCTTTGTCATACCGTTAGAGCTGATTATATTTCCCCGCTTCCCTGCAATACCCCTAATTGAACTTCCTTTCCTTCCGTAGAAAGTTTCATGAAAAGTTCTTGAAAGTTAAAAGCTATTGTACCCAAGGATTGTAGTCATTGGACTCCTAGTATAACATTAGCACCTCCCATTGGAATGGAAAGTATTGGGCTATTCAATACATATTCTCCCATGGATAGCTTGATATTATGGCACTTTCCAAAGCAATTTATCGTTCCTCCACTTGCAACTATCCCTTGACACTCTGGTGCTGGATATAGGAATAAATTCAAATCTTTTGCTATCTTACAATGAATAAAATTGTGGGTACTTAATCAATCAACATTATTACCCTTTTCTTCTTGATATGTCCTTCTATCTTGATGGTTTGAGTAGTGGTAATTCCAGCCAATGCATTACAAGATATGGTCACATTCATTTCTTCTTTATCTAGGCTTTATTATTGGAGTATATCCTCTTCTTTTGACCTTTCTTGTTCCTTTTCTTCTTCCTCTTCACAATCTATGTAGAATAATTTCTTCTCAGCACACTTATGACCTTTAGTGTATTTTCTATCACAACTATAACAAAGCCCTTTTGCTCTTTTTTCTTCCAATTGTTGTGGTGTCAACCTTATAGGTTGTGGAAGGCTATGGACAACAACACTTCCATCTTTATAGTTGTGAGTGGTAGGCTTCCTCTTTCCAATGCCACTATTTTGATCAAATTTAGATTCTCAAATGCAAAGTTATACACAATCTCCCAAGATGACCTGATTATAGACCTTTCCAAAAGAGTGAACTTGTATGAACTGTCGCGTGTCACTATTTTTGTTAGCTCTACTACATGTCGTTGATTTTCAAAGTGTTGAAGTAAGCTCGGTCCTTGGTTTCTTGCTCAAAAGAGGTCTGCACCAGTTATCATCCTCCTTCTCCTTCACCTCACTTACTCCCTTTCACCCAGCTGCCTCCGTTTTTCCCCTTCACTCCGCCTATACTTCCACAGCCCTAGCTATCTCTGTTTTCCTCCAAAAACTTTTCATAAGCCCTTTTCTGTCACAACAGTCATTTTCTCCTTCCCTTGCACTGCTCATTCTCCATTCGCCAGTGTTAAAAAAAGTTAATTCCTTTATTGGGTACGGGTTAAATCACTATCTCAAATCGCAATCCATGTGTGCATAAAGGCTACGCCCCTTGACTTCCACCGATGCGATATTGCGATGCAATCTGATCGTAATCGTTGATCGCTACACCCAATCCAATGGTCCTCACTGCAAATAACCTACCCAATTGCTTCCACACCGTCCGATCTACTCTGCCATGATTGGACAATATTCACACTTCCCGTGCCCATAAGCTGCCCACGCGTTAGCCCATGGGGAAAGAGGTTTCTATCCTATCCCATCTACCATGCGTCGCCTGATGACTCGCATCGCTCACTTGCGTACCTTTACCGCTTCACTCCCAAAGGCAGTGCGATCAATATCGCTTACCACCCGTTCGCCTATCCCCACTTGTTATCTCTCGTACTACTCTTCTGCCTGATGGCCATCGGATCTGTCCACCCGAGATCTGACGACTTGCATTTGTTTGTTCCCGCTTCCACCCAATTCCTCCCGTTAAGAGATCGTTGCCATTCATTTACTTGATCCAGCGGCTGATATCTATTCCCGTCATGCTCATTCCTCCGCCATGTAATCTTCATGTCATCGACCTGTACCATGCTTCCGAAGGACAAAGGTGGCCAGTGTTAGTACCCGGTGCATTTCATCTCCAACAACTACATTCAAGAAATAGAATGGCCGAGAAGAAAAAGGACATGCCTCGAGCAGATCACAACATTTACTAGTTATGGAACTTCTTCAATACTACACTCCACCTACTCGAGAAGGACAACAGAGTATTAGAAAAGATCAAATTCATTCATTAAATCAAGCAGATTGTAGCAGAGACTCCATCAGAGAGTTAAAGCGGTTGGTGGTCCATTATGACCCCTCCACGCATAGAACAGTAGAATATATTTGTAATCAAACTCTATATATACCCAAAAAAAAAAAATCTGGGGGGTGGGTGGATGGTTGTTGTTCGATGTAAGGTTCAACTTCTGGAGACTGTAACTACTTTGATACTTGCAGCGTCTGGTCTTCATTTTCAGCTAATACAAGCTTCTTTTGCGGTTAATTTCTCACTGTCCACTTCTATTCTATTCTAGGTTGTGCCTGTTATGCATTTGTTCATGTGCTCTTGATATTTAGCATTAGAGGAGCTATCATCCCACCTCTGTGTTGAAGTTTAGTATGTATCATTGAATGTGTTATGCAGGTTTCTGTTTACTTAGTGCTAGAGAGCTGCCATCCTGTCTGAGCATTAGGAAATAGATTTGCAAACCTCTTTACTGGTTGTAGCCGACCATCACAGGGTCCTGTGCATCTGCTGGTGTGGTCAGTATTCTCCATACTCACCTAATCCTCAAACCGTGAGTAATTAGTGGTTTAAGGCCTTGTATTCTAGGGGTGTTCACCCATGTCTGGAGTTAAGCATAGTAGAAGTGGTTATCTAGCTTGAACAAGCATCATTCCTTCCATTCACCCATTTCCCACATTATGTTGAGTTTTTAATGTTCCTGAGCATCTCCGAGATACAACCTAGGAGAGTTTCTTAGGGTGGTAATATTAAATGGCACATTTGCCGGGGAGAGGAGATTGAAGCTCAGCTTCCCTGGGAGATGACACAGTTCCAAACTTTGATGATAGACAAGGTTTGGACACATTTCTAGTTGTAATCATCTATTTGGAGACTCCATTGGAGGAAGACCAACCTTTGGCAACTCCACATTTTAGTCTTGGCTCAGTTTGTGAGGCATACCCGGAGAAATCCTCAGAAATCACCAGCTGACCCAGTGCTTGACCTTGAGAAGATTGTCAAATCGAAGAGAACATCACAAAAAGGAGCATCAGGATCAGGTAAGCCTAAGAATTCTTATGTGTCTCTGCAAGAGAAGGTTTTAGTTGAGAATACATAGTTTGAGGATCTAGAACCTAGTACTACTAGTGAAGAATCATCTGTAAAGATTCATACAACTCCTTATTCGTTTAGTTCCCCTTTGGATCTCAAAAGCTTCCATGAAGAACATCCGAGGATGAGAGCATACAAAGAAGGGGTGAAATTAAAACCTTCTCTACCTGATAAGATCAAATGCCCTAAACTCTTTGAGGTAGAGGATCAAATCAACCCAATTTTGCAGATCTTTGATGAACCGGCTGATAAGCCAGCCAAGAGAAGAGGGAACAATTTTGGTGGTCCAGTAAATGGGTAGTTTTTGAAGATTTATGTTGTTTAAGGTTTTCAAGCCTTAATGATTGTAAGCATGTTCTTTTACAGGTTTTAGCGTAGACTTAATTAGACTCCATGCCTAATGGAATACTAGGCAAATGTTTTTAAGCTTGTTTTGTATGAACGCATTGGTCTGCAGTTCTTGAGACCTCATAGGGAGGATCTCATCCCTAGAAGGAGCCAATGTTAGCTCTGCTACATGTTGCTAATTTTCAAAGTGTGGAAGTAAGCATGGTCCTTGGTTTCTTGCTCAGAAGAGGTCTGCACCGGTTATCGTCCTCCTTCTCCTTCACCTCACTTACTCCCTTTCACCCCGCTGCCTTCGTTTTTCCCCTTCACTCCGCCTATACTTCCACAACCCTAGCTATCTCTGTTTTCCTCCAAAAACTTTTCATAAGCCCTTTTCCATCACAACAGTCATTTTCTCTTTCCATTGCATCGCTCATTCTCCATTTGTCAGTCTTAAAAGCAGTTAATTCCTTTATTGGGTCCAAGTTAAATCGCTATCGCAAATCACAATCCATGTGTGCATAAAGGCTACGCCCCTTGACTTCTGCCGATGCGATCTGATTGTAACCGTTGATCGCTACACCCAATCCAACAGTCCCTGCTGTAAATAACCTACCCAACTGCTTCCGCACCGTCCGATCTACTCTACTGTGATCAGACGGCATTCATACTTCCCACGCCCATAAGATGCCCACGCGTTAGCCCGTGGGGAAAGTTGTTTTTGTCCTGTCCCATCTGCCACGCGTCGCCTAATGACTTGCATCGCTCGCCCGTGTACCTTTACCGCTTCACTCCCAAAGGTGGTGCGATCAATACCGCTTACTGCCCATTCGCCTATCCTCGCTTGTTATCTCCCGTACTACTCTTCCACCTGATGGCTGTCGAATCTGTCTGCCTAAGATCTGATGGCTTGCATTTGTTTGTTCCCACTTCCACCCAATTCCTCCCAGCAAGAGATCGTTGTTGTTCATTCACTTGATCCAGCGGCTGATATCTGTTCCTGTGGTGCTCATTTTTCCGCCATGTAATCTTTGTGTCCTTGACTTGTACCATGCTTCCGAAGGACAAAGGTGGCCAGTGTTAGTACGTAGCACATTTCATCTCCAACAACTGCATTCAAGAAATAGAATGGTCGAGAAGAAAAAGGACATGCCTCGAGTAGATTATAGCATTTACCAATTATGGAACTTCTTCCATACTACACTCCACTTGCTCGAGAAGGACAACAGAGTATCAGAAAAGATCATATTCATTCATTAAATCAAGAAAATTGTAGCAGAGACTCCATCAGAGAGTTAAAGCGGTTCGTGGTCCATTATGACCCCTCCACGCATAGAACAACAAAATATCTTTATAATCAAACTCTATATCTACCCAGAAAATAGATAAATCTGGGGGTGGGTGGATGGTTGTTGTTTGATGTAAGGTTCAACTTCTGGAGACTGTAACTACTTTGATACTTGTAGCATCTGGTCTTCATTTTCAGCTAATACAAGCTTCTTTTGATGTTAATTTCTCACTGTCCACTTCTATTCTATTCTAGGCTATGCTTGTTATGAATTTGTTCATGTGCTCTTGATATTTACCATTAGAGGGGCTGTCATCCCACCTCTGCATTGAAGTCTAGTATGTATCATTGAATGTGTTATGTAGGTTTCTATTTACTTAGTGCCAGAGAGTTATCATCCTATCTATGCATTAGGAAATATATTTATAGACCTCTTTACTGGTTGCAGCTGACCATCACATTGTTCTGTGCATCTACTAGTGTGGTCAGTATTCTCCATACTCACCTAATCCTCAAACTGTGAGTAATTGGTGGTCTAAAGCCTTGTAGTCTGGGGGTGTTCACCTATGTCTAGAGTTAAGCATAGTAGAAGTGGTTATCTGGCTTGAACAAGCATCATTCCTTCCATTCGCCTATTTCCCACATTATGTTGAGTTTGTAATGTTCCCGAGCATCTCCGAGATACAACCTAGGAGAGTTTCTTGGAGTGATAATAGTTTTGACCTTAGTATTTGAAAACTATATACAGGAAACTATAGTCCGTCCTCTTTTTGTAACTTCTTACGAAATTTCAATCTGATTCTCAAAACAAAAGTTATGATGATTTTCCCAGGTCACCTTTTTGGAATGAAATTCGGGAGTCTGCAAAAAGGCCAACTTCCTCAGATCATATGTTTGCAAATATAATGCGAAAAGCTCTAAAATTTAGATCCCAGGTTCATAACGATTTTGGCGCAAATGGGTTTTTGTTTTAGCATCTGAAACATCGTAGAAAAAAAGTTATAGAAAAAATGCCACGATGACCTATTTGGAGCAGCGAAACCATATAATTCAAACCTCTGATACCAAATGTTATGAAACCAGCTCACAAAAAGATAGAAAAGATAGTTGAACGCCTTAGAATTCAGCCCCTTCGAGGGGGAAACCTCCTTTATATTACACAGATGAACAATTCTTGGATGATTCAAATGAAAAAACCTCCTTTCTATATATAGGAGTCTAAGGGGTCACAATATAATGAAGCCAACCTAACAATAATAATATAAAGGCACAAAAATAACAATACAGGGATTCTATGGGACACAGTAATAACAATATGGGGAGAATAGGGGCACAACAATATTAATAAGGGATACAACTACAATAGCAATCGGGGCATCACTAGTATTATAGGGACCTAACACGGACCACAGAGCCCTGGAGGAGAGGCTCACGTAGTTGGAGGAACTCGAGGAGGAACAATTTTTGGCTAGCTTTGACAAACAGGTACAAAAGCAGTCAAAAAGGCCTGGCATGACGGACATATTAAGTTGTGCAACTTCAAGGTGAATGATTTGGTGTTACTATATGATAGTAAGTTTGATAAATTCTCAGGAAAATTTAGAATGCATTGGCTGGGACCATATTTTATTAAGGAGGTCACAGACGGAGGCACGGTACAGTTGGTAAACTTAAATGGAGAACCTTTCCCAGGAAAAGTGAATGGCAGTCAGTTGAAGCCATACATGGGTGGCCCAACTATCTCACTAGCCGACTGAAGCACAGTCTTAGCACTCCAGGTAGTTGAAAGGAGGCGTAGGACTATAACTAGGTGCAGGGAAGCAGTTCAGCTACAGTGGTCTCTGAACAACACATGTAGTAGGTACATCAGGCAACTGCTCAGTGCATTGCCGATCTTGCAGCAATTCAGGAAGAGTTGGGAGGTCTCCACACGAATATCTCCACATCGACAAAGTGACTCAAGGGAAAGTCATGATGTTGGTGTTGGGGGCCTGTTGGGCGTGGGATCCCCTAAGGAAAGTTTTGGGGCTTCAACCCCAAATTTTGACTAAATCCGATGTAAAGAATCCATGTTTTGTGGGCGCAGAGCGTGAACTTGTAAATGAGTCATAGGGTTGTCCACCCTCATTTTTGTAAATGTAATGTCAGATTTAGAGACCTACCCATGATCCATGGATCATGGGATTGTATAAATAGAGTGAGGGTCTAAGTTGTAATTGGCTGAATCAATTGATGGATGAAGGATGAAGAATTGAGTCTTATCTAAGTGTAGAGTCGAGTCTTGAGTCATAGAGTGGGATAAGGCTCTAAAGTGGAGTTTACAGAGGCCTACTAGTCTGCAACTGAGTGCGTGAACCCCTGCAGTTGAGTGCATAGGGCAGATTGAGTCTGCAGCTGATTGAAGCATTAATAAAGAGACGTTTTATACCATTCCTGTGTATTTATTTACTATTTTCTGCATTGAATGTATTGGGTATGAATTACTTTTTTGTTGTTTATATGATGCACGAAATTACATGATTATGTTTATTAAGTGAATATAAGATAAAGTATCTATTTACACGAAGTTAAATAACAACTATAAGAAGATAAGTAAGGTCAGAGGTGTAACTTGGGGAAATAGTGTAGATCGCTGCCTTAGCAATGTGAAAGCATCTCATCCCCTGGTTAGGGCTATGCAAAGGTTATTATAATAGATCACAAAGGCCTCGTAGGTCAGGGTAATGCGCGAAGTAGCCTACGTGAAGGTATTCACAGTTTGACTAAATTGACCCTCAGACATCTCAAGGGTGCGGAAACTTGGTTCCAGCATTCCCCCATACTGCATCGGGTGAGACCTCAGTCTGCGCTCTGCGGGATGTTTTCGAAAGGGCCAGTAGTGTAGGGATTGTTTTGGATAATTCACTCTGAACCTAAGTCAAGCCCCATCAAGACAACATTCCTACAGAGTTGGTTGATTGCATTGGACCAACTTGCCAGTGAAGGAAGACCTTGCAACTGGTCTAACATGTTGGCTCTCAGGTTGAAAGAATAGGTGACAGAAGCCCGAAATCTGCCCAAGGGTCACCAAGCAGAGATATACATGTTAGTTTGCATTCTGGATATAGTCTATTCCTGTCAGTCGTTCCCAGCCTTGAGTTTGGCATGGATACCTCCTGAAACCTCTGTGCACACTTATTGTGGATTGTTCTCTAAATGCAGCTTCCATAGAGTTATCATATAGTTTTCAAACCAATTTTTCACCCTGGTGTACAAAATGATATTTGAGCAATATCCACCTTGCATGCCATAGGAAACAATGGAGGCATTGATCGAGATAGAAGATTGGTGTGCCTCACCCCTTGGCACCTTCATACGGATGTACAACAAAGACAAGGCTCCACATGTTTTACTAAAGTTTTCCATGGACAAGCTCGTCATGCAAGAGGTGTCATATCACATCTCGATAGGGTTGTTAGCGAGAGTACACATGAAGAAGAAGGTACCTTGGCTCGCTATTCCTTTGTGGATCGGGATGTATGAGATACAAAATCTCAAGCATGTTGATGCCGAGACAAAGGAAGTTTCAATTTGTATTACCAACATTTCTTAGTGAAGGACCATTGTACAAGAGTGCATCATCCTTGGATCCACGGGGCGTGTCATTGGCTTGAGGAGTACCCATGTAGATATTTCTATCACTTCTTGAGGCTCAATGAACTGGTCGTCACAGCTATTGAGTGGTTAGAAAAGTAGAGGGAGCCAACATCTCAGAGAGGCCTCATCAGCAGTGGAAGAAGGTAGCAGATCGACATGTGGAAAAGGCAAGAGAAAGGTTGTTAATAGCGTAGAGGTAGAACAAAGCTACAAGTTCAAAGTAGATCCACTTGTGTTGAAAGTAGCTTTGGAGATTGAGCCTAAGAGGCAAAAACGTGACAAGAGGATCGTGCAAAGGCTAAGAGAGAAACATAGGATGGAGGAAACATAAAAGGAGTTGCAGGGGTTGAAGTGACAACTCTAGGAAGAATAAGAGTTGAGTAGAAGAGAGAAGGAAGCACAATAGAGATAGGTATAGTAGGAGGCACAACATGCACAGATTGATGAAACTGCACCCATACAGGTTATAGATTCATCCGAGAAGCTAGAACAAAGCAGATAGGTTGAGCGCTTGTAGGAGCGGGACTTAGCTCAAGAGATTGAACATATGCTAGAGCAGATGGACACGAATATGGTCCATCCAGTGTCAGATCAGGATATTGACCTCATGCCTCAGAACCAAGAGGCCACCCCACCATCTTCACCAGATCTAGAAGCAGAGAAAGTCCCAAGCGATCAAGGAGACACAAAAATCCTTGAAGACAAGTTGAAGGAGGAGATGCACAACATATCTTTCGATGAGTCACAACACAGAGTTGTGTAGTCACGCAGAGTGCCTACTCTGAATTTTCACATATCTTCGTGAAGTTTGAAGATTGAGTGATCGTATCCGATGTGCGCAAGCATCCAACAACATTGGTTGATGCTACCAAATCATATGTCAAAGCCACCATCTCGAGTGTTAGATTCTTGATAGTTGAGAACGAGCGTATGGCTAAGTTACAAGCGGCCAAGAAGGGAGGAGAACAACTTACATCATCTGCCAGAGTAGAGTTGAAGAGAGCAATACTAGATGAAGAATCCCCCCTTGAGACATTCATGCAGACATTGTATTCTAAATTCGTTACTGTGCATAATTCAGTTGTCCATTTCAATAGTTTGCAGTAGCACTATGCCAGGAGAGCACACATATCGTCAAATCTACACACTGCTGTGGATTGCATTAAAACATGGACAACGAGGTACAAAGGAGCCCCATTACACTTTCCAAATATGATGAAGCCAAAGGTGGTAGAGTTGAAGACACGCATCTCAATTTAGATCCGGAACTATGAGGAACTCTCGTAGCTCATCACCAATTTGTGGGCTTCACATGCACGGGTGTTCAAAAGATTCATGTCATTATGAGCACACACACGATCCCATCCATTGGCACACTCACCGGGGCGAATTCAAAGAACCAAGTCTAACTAAAGCTGGACATGTACTTTAATGAGTTGATGTGCATAGCCACCAGCATAGACTTGGAGATCAACACAGACACTATGCATCAGTATGTTGCTGGTCCGACTGCACTCAAGGCTATGATGTGCATGTTATTAAACAAGTTAGACATAGGTTCCAAATGAGTGTACCTAGATGCAACAGAGACAGGAGTGCACTTTCAACGGGATGACACCATTAACCACATAGACACCATATGGACTACCAAGCTTGGCATCAGTTTTCCACCGTTAATCATTGCCAAGATGTCAAAGAGTTGGTCTTGCCAAAATTATCCAAGTCTTAGTGATATCTTGCATGGCTTTCTTAAGCATATTTTGTCTCACATGGGTACATGTGTAGATTGTAATGTAACATCTTGTAAAAGTGAAAGACCAAGTGTCGATAGTAGAATGTAATAGTGATGTAGTAGTTGAAGAGTCATGAGGGTAGGTGAAGAGTCACAAAGGGGATTGTCAAGGGTCACCCCACCCTTTGCAATTTATAGAACCTCCTAACATATTGTACATGCTTTTGGGAGCCAAGCTTCCTATATGTGTATCTTAGAGAAAGCTTGGGGTGTATAGTAATGAGCCTTAGCTTCTCCACAGTGCACAACTAGTAGATCTCTTTGGAGGAGCAGGTGGTAGTGATTGTAACATTCCGCTGTCAGGACTAGCTGTTGGTCATAGTTGTATGTATGATTGGATCTTTCACTTTCTTAATATAATAGAGCCAACACATTTCATGCATATGTTGTTATTGTAGTTCAACTATCTTGGTTACTCTAATGATATATGTAGTTGTTATTTACGCATGTATGTATGGAGTTTTCTGTATATGTTTGTATGAATCTTATCGAAATGTGTTGTTGGTATCACCATCACTTTGGATCGTTGGCTAAACTACTTTCCATCTTGTGATCTATTGTTGTTCTTGTGTTCCATTTCAAGTTGCATGCTATCAAAGGTTTCTTAGGGGCACACTCATTCACCCATTTCATGTGTTAGAGCCATTAATGCACCTTCCCTAACTTGTTGCATATGTCACACCCTTGTTATCAACAAGGACATCTTACTCACCTCTGCGCACAACCACAGTCAAGGTGATGCCGTACTACTCCACTGTTGGGGCTCCTACACTAAACGGTATGAAGTCTAGTTGGGACTTCTTACTGGGGAGATCCCCTGACATGTTGGCAGGTCCAGCATCATCAACATTTGTGGCACTAAAAGGAGGGCCACATGACAAGCTGAGTCCTGGCATCTTGTTTTGAATATTCGCACCTCTATCATGGATATCGTTAGACTCCTCCCTCCGCAATGTCTGTCCAATCCTGAACCTGTCAACATCACAAGTGAGTTTTATGATCTCTTGTTGGAATTCATGTACAATGGTCAAGGCGAAGTGGCCTGACCTGAGTACTTACACGACTTCCTTGCATTCCTTGAGGATGTAGATAAGTTCAATGAAGTTGAGGTCAGTTTGTTGCTTTCACACACACTTGGTGAATTCCCACAATGATGGTGCCACAACCTGCCTCATGATTATGTGTGCTCACTTAAGCAGTTCTGTGATCTAATTGAATCTACTTTCCATAATTTTAATCTTGAACCTCTTGATAAAAAACTTTTAAAACAACAAAAGGCTCCACATGAATCACCTATGGATTCCTGGCAGCGCTTCCTTGTACTTCAGTTTGAAGCTCCGAAAACCCAGATGAAATTCCAATATATTTGGGTCAAATTCAAATATTTCCTTCACAAATCATTCTATCCCAAGATAAAATTTAAGTTCAAACCCCACTTAACATACTTCAGCGATGGAGTTGTGCAATCCAAAGTGGACACAGTCATTGTCATCCGCCTTCCCGTCATCAAATAGCTCCACCACCGCAAAGTGATGTGGGAGAGCATGCACACACGTCTATTCAACTGTCATATCCTCCGAGCACCACTTCTCTCAATTTTCGTGTAGATTTGGTTGCGTATCCCATGGGTTGTCACATGCATTTGTTACCTCAACCTTTGTCTTCACATTCTACTGATCCTCTAGATTGCACTGTCTTGTGTTATTCTGTTCTAGAACCTACACCTGTTGTGAACAAGGATCAAGCCACCGATGGAGTTGGTGTTCCACAACCAACTTGTGCTTTCATTTATGATTAGTATGACTGGGAACTTGAACATCAACCTGCGACGAAGGATGATCTCCTTCTATCTGTGCCTCCTCTGGTTTTTCTTGAAATCTTTGGTGATTCTACTATCTCTGGTTTTCCTTGCGTAAATCCATCCACAGATGTAGTCACTATTGATCACTCGCAGAACACACTTGATGTCCATCCCTCATTCGACAATGGAGGGGACAAATTATTCATTGAAAATCCACTTTATTTTTCATCCACCTTTTTTGAAAATGCAGAGAGTGAACATTCTTGCTTCTCAACTACCCCTTCATTTGATTTATGTGATCATGAGGATGCTGATGAAATCATCTATTTTTCTGATCATAGCTGTCATGATCCATTTACTCATGTATTCAATCATGATGATGATTCTATTGTTGTTGATATTTCAAAGCCACATTTTTATGATAATCTATCTATCAATGAAGTCGAAGCCTTGTAGGCTTTCGAGGCACTTTAGCCTGAGCTCATGGTTATGTCAGACCCTCGTTGTCCTAAGGTCGGTTTCACTTCTCATTAGGAAATTTTTGAAACACCCAAGGCCCCTGATGACTCATCTGTATGCATTGAAGATCAATCCCACACATACATTTCACTTCCTCCACTTGATCTACATGATCCCATCACTCATGCATTGGAGAAATCTTACACAACAAGCACACTTGCACGACACAAGTTGTCTATGTTTCTCATGTTTTCTTGCATGTCATAGTTAAGAGAGTGCATATGCTTAACATCTGCACGTAGTGTAGCACATCACCATGGTAAGTCCAGAGAGTGCATGTTATACACTTTCATTTTTTCTTTTATGTGGATACATTTAAACTCGAAGTGTGTTTGTCTTGATTGTTATATCTTTCATGTTTGTTGCTTTGCCTGACTATGTTATTCATGAACCATGCCTTCACCAACATGGGTCGAACAACGCGTTGGTGGCTGCAATGGAAGTATCACTTTACGTGAGCAGACACATGCACCATTAGCTTAGGAGTAGGAGTAGTGTTTTATTTTGTCGTGTTTTGTTGCATGCATTTTTTCTTTCCCGCTTTGTTGTTTGTTTTCTTGCCTTCTTGCTTTTCTTACCTACTTTGCTTTCGCGTTTGCTTCCGCGTTTATTTTTTTTGTCTTGTTTACTTATTTACGTCCATATGTTAGTTTCACATGAAATAGTTGGAGACTCTTGAAACAAGTAGGGTAAAGTGAAAGAGGACTTGTACAACTATTAATAATTGGTTATCTATTGTCTAGTATCTTTATGTAGAACTTGTTTTCTCCATTCAATGATACACCAATTGGAAATACATTTTGTTCGAAGTGAAATTTGATTAAAACACTACGCTTGCACATTAACTTGTATCACCTAGTCTAGTCAGTTGTTTTTGGGTTAACCCTTGTCAACCCAGTCAAGTAGAGTAAGGTGAGCGGGAAAACCTTAACAAGTATGTTAGAGGTATATACAAAATGATTCTCTCAAGGAAAAACCTCTTCTTCTCTCAATAAGTCAGGATCCTTCTTCCACCTCTGAAATAAATAAGTGTTATGCACAAATCTTGAAAAAATGAAAAATTAAAAATGAAAAAAAGAAAATGTGAAAATTTAAAAAAATGAATAAGGCGAAAGAAGATAAAGGCTTCCTACACAAAGAGGTGATGCAATTAACTCGAATGGAGTAGTGATGAGGCTCGCTAAAAGTGGAGCAATGCTTGTGTTCCTATGCGACCTCACAAGGGTATTGTTCAGGCCAGCTAGCAGCAGAGAAACACCAGAGATGAAACTTAAACTCTGACTATCATATTACATGTGCAACAATATACCCCTCATCCCTAATTGAAACAATTGTATTGAGATGGCGTGGAATGTGTGCTAACTGACCAAGAGCATGGTAGGTGCTACACCTTTCAATCAAGCTAGTATGGAAACCAAGATGATCTAAGAACCGAACAATACTTCTGGAGGAGTTAGACTTTCTTTTCACCAAACAAGGTCCATTCAGAGAGCTGGAGTTCTACCAATGTTTCGCAAATTTTTGTAGAGGATAAAACCACCCTCCAAAATTTTTCCTTAGATTCGTTTTGGAGCCTCCCTACCAACTATCCTTAGTAGCATGTCTTGCATTGTCTAGGTACGTAGGCTTTAGCTAAGTTTCAGTGGGTTACCGGCCTATGTTGGTCAACTTGTTTGCCTCCCACCCACAGGCTGACATTCTAGACTTAACCATTTTCTACCTATGGTGATTAGCTAGAAAATTGCACAATTGTCGAGGGGAACCAACTTTCCATCCAAAAATTGCGCAATATGGTTGGGTTTCCTATTGAGATCCAGAAATGCGGAATCTAGTTAGGCAACATTCCCTTTGAAAAATTCACAATTCAGCCCAACACTGGGCTTCATCTCATAAAATCCACAATTATGACTGACAACTAGGGCTTCAATCTAGAAATTGCACAATGCATGAGGGACAACCAATCTTTCTCAACCCAGAAACTACGCAAATTTCAGCCCTAGGATTTCCAACTCTTGCATGTGCTCCAAGGTTGACCAATTCCCTCAAGGAAAAAGAAATTTAGATTGCCATGCATGGGTTTCTTTTCCAAAAAAGAAATAAAAAATTAAAGAAAAATAAAAAAAACAAAAAAAAATCAAAAGAAAAAGCATCCCTAGATTTTAGGGATCTATTTTTAGCAGCTGGAGGTTACATTCAAAATCCATTTTAGAAACCTCCCACCAAGTGTCGCTTTTTCCTAGATTTGTGGCATGTGCGTTATAAGCCTCAATCTTATCAAGAATTGTTTATTTGATGCTACATAGCTCATTCCTCACATCGATCTTGGACCTCTCACATCCCATATCGCATCTAGGAGCATTCATCACATTCAACTCAGTTTTTTTTTGGTAAGTTTGCTTTTCATGTGTTTTGTTGCTTTTCTGTCGCTCTCTGTATTCTGATTTGTGTGAATGTTGTTTGCTTGGTTTTTTTGAACGTCTACTATCATTTTATTGCATGTTATATTGTATAATCATTGTTTTGAGTTTTTCATTGCATCTCACTATTGTCACATGCATGACACTGTTTATGCACTAATGGTCGTTGTTGCAATGACTCGCTTCACACACATGTTTGTTCTCCCATTTTCTGAATCTTGCACTCACTGTTTGCATGCATGATCATTTGCTCTTTTTTACACTTAGCTTCATCATGCATTCAGAACTTTTCATGTTTCAGTTGCTTGCTAGTGGGCCTAGGCTACCTTGGTTTGGACCTTGCCTTTCCCGACTGGAAATGTGCATTTATGAGAGTGAAGGATCTGTGTTCCTCCCAGAAAATGTGCAAATCTGGCCCAGGACTAGTCTCCAAGCTTTCTTTGCACAATTTTGGGAGACATTGCCTTGCTGGCCCCAAAAATTGCGCAATGTAGTTTGCTAGGTTTGCATGTCCTTGTCGACTGAAATTGCACATTATTGCAATATTAGTTCTCAACATGCTAGGCTAGACTATGCATTGTGCAGTTCCAGCAGTCAGTCAACCTCCTGACATCCTCGACTGTGCCTTGCGTAGTTTTGGCAGTTAGGCTCCCAGCCTCCTAGTGAAAATTGTGCAATATCTCCAGTGAGTTAACCAGGTATGTTGCATCCCAATCCTCAAAGTTGTTTTGTTTTTCAACTAACATATTTCTAACCATGAGTGTTTCTATGTCTCTAGATATCATAGGTGTTCATTCGTCTCTTAGCACTTCAGGTACAATGGCCTCCAAGAGAGCAGAGTCAAAGGACACCGTTGAAAGTGCAACTGGAGATGCAGTCGAACAAGTGTCTATGAGATTCCCTATCTATGATGACACCATGTTGTTCGTAGAAAAATATATCAATATGAAATGGATGGACATCAAGGATACATTATCAAGCACATTTGAGGAAAATATAGAAGGCCAATAGGTCTATCTCAACATTGACAAGTCTGGCTTGTGTCGAATCGCATGCAGGTACCCCACGTTTCCATGCACGGACATGATCCACTGGATTGTCTTGCATATTTCTCCCAAGACAATGGTATTGAGCATTGTCAATGGAACACAAATTTCTACCTTTAGAGTGAAGGATGTTGAGGAGATGTATCACTTTCCATAGTCGGTGATCACAATCATGAAACCCTTTAGCAGACGCAACAACAGTGCAAACTCAAGCGATATTTTGAAGATATGGGTGAAAGATCCAGCCAAGTTCAGGACAACACCCAGCCAACTTTAAAAGATGAAGATACTATGAAAGGCATATTGGTACTTGATCATCTTTTCATGCTGCTTATATGGCCAAGAGAGAACAGAGACCTTCTTGCAGAGTTGAGTGATCGCGTTGGACCAACTGGCCAACGAAAGAAGACCTTGTAACTAGTCTGACATGTTGGATCTCATGTTGAAGGAATAGGTGAAAGAAGCTCGACATCTACCCAAGGGTTAGCAGGAAGATATATACATGTCCACTTACAATTTGGATGGAGTCTGTGCCTGCTAGCAGTTTCTAGGCTTGAGTTGGGCATGGACACCTTCAGAAACCTCTGTCACGCTTATTGCATATTGTTCTCCAAATGGATCTTCTGTGGAGTTATCATATAGTTGTTAGGCCACTTTGTCACCTCGATGTACAAAATGATATTTCAACAGGATCCACCATGCATGTCATAGGCATCGATGGAGGCATTGATCAACATAGCATATTGGTATGCCTCACCCCTTGGCACCTTCATACAGATCTACAATGCAGAGAAGGCTCCATATGTTTTAACCAAGTTTTCCATGGACAAGCTCGTTATGTAAGAGGTGTTATATCGCATCTCGACAGGGTTGTCAGCGAGACTGCAGAGGAAGAAGAAGGCACCTTGGACTACTCTTCCTTTGTGGATCAGGTTGTATCAGATACAAAATCTCAAGCATGCTGATGTTGAGACGGAGGGATTCAAAAGATTCACCTTCGGCACGAGAAGTTTAATTCCATATGACCCACATTGCTTAGTGAAGGACCATTTTATGAGAGTGAAACATCCTTGAATCCATAAGGCATGTCATTACTCTAAGGAGAACCCATGGAGATACTGCTATCACTTATCCAGGACCAATGAGCTAGTCGGCATAATTGTAGAGTGGTTAGAGAAGAAGAGGGAAGAAGCATCTCAGAGAGAAACATTATCAGCAACAACAGGGGTTAGCATACCTATGTGTGACAAAGGCAAGAGAAAGGTTATTTATAGCGTAGAGGTAGAATAAAGATGCAAGCTCAAAGCAGATCCACTTGTGTTGAAAGCAGCTTTTGAGATTGAGGCTAAGAAGTGACAACACGAAAAGAGGATTCTGCAAAGAATAAGAGAGAAACAGAGGATGGAGGAAACATAACAAGAGTTGCAGGAGTTGAAGCAGAAACTTTGGGAAGAATAGGAGTTGCACAAAAGAGAGAAGGAAGTGAAACAGAGATAGGTACAATAGGAGGTACAACATTCACATATTGATGAGACTGTGCCCATACAGGTTATAGATTCATTTGAGCATCTGGCACAAAGTAGATAGGGTGAGCAGTTGCAGGAGCAGAACTTAGGTCAAGAGATTGAACTGATGCTAGAGTAGATGGACATGGATATGGTCTAGCCAGAGTCAAATCAGGATATTGACCTCATGCCTCAGAACCAAGAGGTCACCCCACCTGCTTCACTAGATCCAAAAGGAGAGCAAGTACCAATCAGTCAAGGAGACACATAAATCCTTGAAGACAATCCAGAGGTGGAGATGCACAACATATCTTTCAACAAGTCACAATAGGGACATATGCATTTGCGCAGAGTGCCTACTTCAGATGTCCACATATCTCTTACATAGGTTTAAGAACAAGTGATTGTAACTGATGTGAAAGTATCCAATAACATTAGATGATGCTACAAAATCATATGCCAAATCCACCATATCAAGCGTTAGATTCTTGATAACCGACAACGATCATATTGTTGAGTTACAAGCGTCCAAGCAGGGAGGAGAATAGGTTATATCATTTGCCAGAGAAAAGTTGAAGAGAGTGATACTGGATGAAGTATCATCCCTTGAGACAACCATGCAGACATTGTATTCCAAATTCGTCACCATGCATAAGTCAGTTTTCCATCTCAACAGTTGGCAGTAGCACTGTGCGAGGAGAGAACACATCTTGTCAAATCTTTACACTGCTATCAGTCACATGCAAACATGGACAATGAGGTATAAAGGAGCCCCATTACACTTCCCAAATATGAGGAAGCCAAAGGTGGTAGAGTTGAAGGAACACATCCAGAGTTAGATCCGGAACTATGAGGAACTCCCACAACTCATCATCAGTTTGTAGGCTTCACATGCATGGGTGTTTAGAAGCATGGATGTCATTATGCACACACAAGCGATCCCATCCATTGGAACACTCACCGAGGCGAAGTCAAAGAACCAAGTCTGACTGGAGATGGACATGTACTTTGATGAGTTGATGCACATAGCCTCCAGTGAAGACATGGAGATCACCGCAGACATTATGGATCAGTATGTTGTTGGTTTGGCTACACTCAAGACTATGATGCACATGTTATTAGACAAGTTGTATAGAGGTTCGAAATGAGTGTACTCAGATGAAACAAAGGTAAGAATGTGCTTTCAAAAGAATGTACCCATTGAGCACATGGACACCATAATGGACTACCAAGCTTGGCATCAATTCGCCACTATCAATCATCATGAGGATGTCGAAGAGTTGGCCTTCCCGTAGCTGTTTGAGTCTTAGTGATATCTTGCATGGATTTCTCAAGACTATTTTGTCTCACATGGGTACATGTGCAGATTGTAATGTAACATCTTGTAAAAGTGAAAGACCAAGTGTCGATAGTAGAATGTAATAATCATGTATTAGTTGAAGAGTCATGAGGGTAGGTGAAGAGACACAAAGGGGAATGTCAAGGGTCACCCCACCCTTCACTATTTATAGAACCTCATAACTCATTCTACAAGCTTTTGAGATCCAAGCTTCCTATAGGTGTATCTTAGAGAAAGCTTGGAGTTTATTGTAACGAGCCTTGGATTCTCCACAATGTAGAGTTAGTACATCTCTTTGGAGGAGTAGGCGGAAATGACTATAATGTTCCGCTGTTGGGACTAGTGGTTGGTCATAGTTGTATGTATGATAGGATCTTTCACTTTCCTAATATAACATAGCCAACACATTTCATGCATATGTTGTTATTATAGTTAAGCTATCTTGGTTACTGTTATAGCTCCAAATCTCACTCTTGATGTTTGTGATGCTGCACTCATGGCCTAGGGCAACCCCTCCTTCCAGATCTGGTCCAAATACTTAAAAAGTAGTGTTTTACTGCCTATACGCAACATTTCCCTAAGCTAAATGCATGTGTATGTGGGTCTGTGTATACCCAACCCACATATATCTCATAAAACACTTAAAAAAAATTAAATCTCCTTAATTTCGGGTGGAAATCACGGGTTTTACTTGTTGATTACCTATTAGTGCCTATGGGCCAACTGTTCCCAATGAATTCCCAACTAAAAAACTACTTTGGGAGAAGTATAAAAAGGTTTCAATGTGAAGGCCTAAGGAGGAGAGAAAAGAGAGAAAAATCACTTTCCTGAGATTATCCCTGATCAGGTTTGAAGATCCTTATGCTTCCAGCACTTCCCCCATTATAGGAAACCCTTGTTTCCTTGAGTTATGATGTCTTTCCATTAGTTGAGATATCTTGAGTGAATCGTGGAAGGAGCTTGTTGGAGGCTTGATATTGGACGAATCCGGAGGACGGTTCCGCTTGGAGCCTGCGAAAGGAAGACTCAGGTGAAATCATTCCTTTCTGTATTTTAGTTATCTATAATAAAAGAAGCACTTGTCTTGTTCCTGATATTATTCTTGTTCATGCTTATGATATCAATGTTATGATTTACATATGAATGGTTGTTTCAATTGTATAACTAACTACTTTTCAATATGTTATGAAGTTGATTTTGTTATGATGCTTGGTCCATATACTGCTATGCTTTCTTGAATTGATTATTTTGCAGGTTGAAGGATCAAAAGGAACTCCAAGAGGGTTTGGACCCTGGTTGGATCTACCCAAACAAAGGACCCCCAGGTGCACCTCTCTTCGTGTAGTTTGTTTATATTAGTATCATGGCTGTGTGGAATACTTGTTTTTCTTTGTAGATAACCATCGCTCTGCTAGGGTATTGACCCAAGACCCTAGGGAACTTTGTCCCTCAATAGAATTGGCGACTCCACTGGGGACAACAGTATTGTTGTTCCTAGTTTGGGTTTATTGAAGCCAATCAGGGTTCAGCTGTTTATTTACTTGTTGTGACTGAGTAATCTGTTCCTGTAGGAACTTGAACTATAAGTTTGATCAGTTTCTTCAAACTTTTTTTTTGTTTTTCCTTGTGATCTATTATATACGTTGTTTTTCCAATTTATAGAAGCGTGTGTATGCAAGCTTCCTCAAGTGAACCCATGTATACGCAGGTTTCCTTGGGCTGAATAACATATACACGTACCTGTGCTAGTCATGTATACCCTAAAATTTTCAAGATTTTTCAAATATTTTTGTTTTTGAAGACTTGTCTGCTGGTCTGAGTCTTTCCTGAATAGTTACTTTTCTGTGTCAGTCTTTATTTCTACAGCAAGTTCATGATTTCAAACGCTCTCTGGTTGTGGAAAGTATTGGTCTTGTTTTGTTTTGTTGCAAGCATCATCATTTTTGTTTAAGCACACAATATTTCTTTCTGGGAATCTTGGTTGTTATGGTCTTCCATGGCAGAAAGACTGGTCTCAATCTCTGTGGCAAATCTTGTTTTGGTGATCTTTTTGTTTGCATATCAAAACTGCATCTTTGTGGCCATCTACTTTTCTTGCTTTTTGAAAGTTGTTGTGTGACAATTTTGAGAATTGTCTTTCTTGATCTCGCGATCATTGTCACCAAGCTCTTTTCGTTGCATTTTGATTGTTAAGAGCATCTTGAAACACACTTTTTGTTGAGTTTTCACCCGTTTTATGTTGTTAACTTGCAAAGTGTTTTTTTGCCTATTCTTCGATCATAAAGTTTCAATCTTAGTTGGAGCACTTTTGAAAGGTCAATTTTGTTTTTTCTTTTGAAGAAAACTTCTTGAAAATTTGGTTTTTGTTTTCTTTGGCCTTGTTTTGATTTAGTTTCCTTTTTGCGGGTGAAAGTGCATTTTTGTTTGTCTTGAAATTCACTTTTAGTGTTTGGACGAAAATGAGCATTAGCAACTTATATTCTATCTAAACATCTTAAGTGGCTAATTAGAATTGATAAACAAGTTACTTTCATTCTTTGATTTAGAGTAGTCTTAAGTTTTGCATCAGCATGTACTCATTACATTAGGATAAATTTGTGCATCTTTTAGGACATCCATAGTTTTGTTAATTTTTGTGAGTGTGAAGCTTGAATAAAAAGAAAAGAAAAGAAAAAATTATTGCTTTCTTAGAAGTTCCTCAGAACCTAGTAGAAATTTCTTTCATCGAAGAACAAAACAAGTGCATTTGCATATAGTTTGGTTTTTACTAATTTCTTTTGTGTCAAAACACCACAAGTTTCATTTCCGCTTATCCCTTGACTTCAGAACAACCCATTTAAAAACAAGCACTAATTAAAATACACTAGAACCTTTTATAATTGTCAATTTAGACACCAAAAATTTTAGGATATTTTAGGGCCTTGGATTAGGCGTGTGGAGAGAAAACTCTCCAACGCCATTTAAACTATTAAACATAGGAGTTTGAATAGTGAGTACGAATCCAATAGCATTAGGAAGACCAAGAAAGCTTCGGATATGGGAGTTAAGCACGAGGGTTTTTGAAGATAAGGAAGAGAGATACCCCCTCTCCTACTTGTCGGATCTTACCTCAAGATTGTTCTGCTTGGCTTCTGACACAAGTTGGTAACCTTAGTTGCTTCTCCTAGGAATCTACATAGGTGGTTGTGGAGGGGAATCTCGTGGCACCTGAGGTCGACGTTGTATCACTCTCAACGGTACTACTAGAGGGCACCCTTGCGAAGCTTGGGGGCTTGCACCAGTGCATGATATTGTTAGGAGGTTAGTGTAACTTCCTCTGTTACCTTCAATGGTAGGAATGGGCTGTCATTATCCCAGACTATCTTCAGAAGGCCCCTTACTTCACTTTCTTGTACTTTGGTGTCCGAGCTTCATCACCCAGAGCAGAAAAACTTGAAAGTTGTTTGACTGGCTGACATCTTTTAGTGACTTTTTAGTGTGTGCTCTGTGCTCTTAGTTGGGCTAGCTTTCATTTTTCCTTGAGTCTTTAATTAGATCTTAATAAAAAATTCAAAGTGGCTGACCGATCACCTAGACGGTCTCGAAGACTTCATGGTCTTTCACCACCAAGTTTAGAGCCTTCTCCTAGAAGGCACATAGGTAATACTACTAGTGGGTTTCATCCCCTTGAAATTGATGGATCGGGGATTGATCCTCCCCTCGAGGGCATTAGTGTTTAGGATAGGCCTTGTACTTCTGCAGAACTAGAGAGGAACACTCCAGTTCTTTTTCAAGTTCTCTTTCAATTGGAAGATAACATAGAGGTAGAAGAACTCCCAAAGTCATTAACTATTCTGAATTCTCCTCTACTTTCTAACCATCTAGTCGTATTACAGTACCTTGGGACTCCGATGCATAGACCGTCAAGTCCGGGTCATATTACGCACTTACCTTCGATGACCACCACTAGAAGCATGGCTTCTACCACAAGTGCTACAACCATGCAGACTCCAACATCGGTACAAGGGGGAGGAACTATTTCCATCCCCTCTGCATCTTTATTTAGGTCTTTTGCTAGCACATCGTTAGTTGGGTCTACCTCCATTCCTTCTATGAGTGGAAATTCCCAAGCCAATGCATTTAGTTCTGGATTTTTCCCGTTTGGTGCCCATTCACAGTGTATTTCTTCAGTGCCATTTAGTGCCTCCACATCCATGATGGTTGGGTTGGCTTCATTTCATGGTTTTCCTTTTGGAAGTGGTCATATACCACATTCCAACCTGACAATAGGATCTCTGCCTTTTTCTTCTACAAGACAAGGCAGCAATCCCTTTCAAGGTTGGACTAACCCTGCGGTTAGTGGCATGGGAACTGGGAGTCCATTTTTTGGCCAACAAGGGAATAGGCCATACTCCATAGTTAGCTCGTTTCAAAGTATTCCTCCCTTAGCTTCTGCTTGGTATCCTTATTAGGGGTTATCAACTCCTTATAATCCTTTAGGAGGGAGCTTCACCGATTATGGAGGTTTTTTAGCTGGAGTTGGTCAAACTCTAAGTTTTGTTGGATCACAAGGTCCACCTTTTGGTTCAGCTAGTTCTGCTGGTTACTTTGGGTAGCTAGTGCCTTCCAAAATCTAGGCCAATCCTTTCAGAACTTTGGGAGCTCTGCCTAGTTTGGGTGGAATCCCCAAGGTCCTCTTAGGCTTCCTTTTCTGGCAACGTTGAATTTGCCAGATCTCATGAAATTAACAAACAATCCAATCAAATACAATTCAGCTTGGCCTCAGGTCCCAACCAAACTCCCTTCAGACTTTCCAAAGTTCAAGGGGAAGGGCAGTGAAGACCCGAGCAACCATGTAACCACATTCCATTTGTGGTGCTCATCAAACTCCCTTATCGATGACTCGGTTAGGTTGAGACTTTTTCAACGCACCTTGACTGGAAATGCGGCGAAATGGTATATAGAGTTGCCAGGGGCAACTTTACATCTTTCACTGATTTGGCTAATATTTTCCTAAATCATTTCTGGTGGCCCGTCCATTATGATGCCGGAACTGAACTTCTAGCCAATTTTCATCAGGACATGGCAACTCACATTTCTGATCATATTCAGGAATGGAGATGGAGAAAGAGGCTCATTAAAGCCAAAATTCCTTCAGAATACCGTCTCAAATGGTTTTTGAAATCTTTACAACCTGAATCTCTAAGGATGTCTCTCTATCTGGAGTCTATTCTAAGGAGTAAGCTATTTTTAGAGCACAACAGTTACAATTGATTTACTCTCAGTCTAGGATTCTACAAAAAAATTTGCCTGATTTTGTTGGGACTAAGGTTGATCTAGCCAAATTGAAGCTAGGTCCCCATGTGGATGGTACCATTGGATCCATAAACACAAATGCGGTGAACTTGTTGAGCCAATTACAACAGTTGTCTTTACAAACTGCTCCTAATACTCAGGTCACGTCGTCTAACCCTTCTTCTCAACCCTCTTCATTTAATGTTGTCTAATATTCCAATCCCAAAGGAAATCAAAATTCCAATGGGAAAAAGAAGGGACGAGATAAGAAAAAGAGTCAAGATGGGAAGATTAATGCAAATAAACCTTATATGTTGTGGTCAGTCATGGCGACATTCTATATGTTGGCACCTGAGTTTGCAATGTAGTACCATCTTACTCCATCATGTTCATTTGGTACTTTTGGGATCAGTCTTTGATATCAGTGATTCACTTCATCCTTCAGCATCATTGACATTCTTATATGTCATATTTAGACATGTACTTGTTTGATTGTGATCAGATGATCCATTATGTATTTTCCAGTCTTTTATACTTGTATACTTAGTGGATCTGCTTGTACTTGATAAGTGGACATGCTTTACTTTCTTTGAGCATGGGTATGCCCACCTCAGACAATGTTTCTTTCTGATCTCCTTTTGTGGCTTGGCAGGCTGAACTCTGGTGAAGTCCTTCTCAGTTTTTCGACAGGTTTCCTTTCCATGCACTTACTTAATACATTTCGGCCATCATGTACCCCTTTTAACCTCATATATTAGGGGGCATCTGTTATAGCTCCAAATCTCACTCTTGATGTTTGTGATGCTGCACTCATGGCCTAGGGAAACCCCTCCTTCCAGACCTGGTCCAAATACTTAAAAAATAGTGTTTTATTCCCTATGCGCGACATTGCCCTGAGCTAAACGCATCTGTACGCAGGTCTGTGTATACCCAACCCACGTATATGTCTTAAAACAATTTAAAAAATTAAATCTCCTTAATTTTAGGTGGATATCATGGGTTTTACCTGTTGATTACCTAGTAGTGTCCATGGCCCAACTGTTCCTAACGAATTCCGAACTAAAAAACTACTTTGGGAGAAGTATAAAAAAGATTCAATGGGAAGGCCTAAGGAGAAGAGAACAGCGAAAAAATCACTCTCTTGAGATTATTCCTAATCAGGTCTAAAGATCCTTGTGCTTCCAGCACTTCCCCCATTATAGGAAACCCTTGTTTCCTTGAGTTATTATGTCTTTCCATTAGTTGAGATATCCTTGAGTGAGTCATGGAAGGAGCTTGTTGAAGGCTTGAGATTGGACGAATTCGAAGGACGGTTGCTTGGAGCCCGCGAAAGGAAGAATCAGGTGAAATCATTCCTTTCTATATTTTAGTTATCTATAATAAAAGAAACACTTGTCTTGTTCCTAATATTAATCTTCTTCATGCTTATGATATCAATGTTATGATTTACATATGAATGGTTTTTTCAATTGTATAACTAACTACTTTTCAATATTCTATGAAGTTGATTTCGTTATGATGCTTGGTCCATATACTGCTATGCTTTCTTGAATTGATTGTTTTGCAGGTTGAAGGATCGAAAGGAACTCCAAGAGGGTTTGGACCCTGGCTGGATCTACCCAAACGAAGGACCCCTAGGTGCCCTCTCTTCGTGTAGTTTGTTTATATTAGTATCATGGTTGTGTGGAATGTTTGTTTTTCTTTGTAAATAACCCCCGCTCTACTAGGGTATTGACCCAAGACCCTAGGGGACTTTGTCCCTCAACAATTACTCTAATGATATATGTAGTTGTTGTTTACACATGTATGTATGGAATTTTCTATATATGTTTGTATGAATCTTATCAAAATGTGTTGTTGGTATAACCATCACTTTGACTCATTGGCTAACCTTATTTCCAGTTTTTGATGTCTTGTTGTTCTGTGTTCCCTTTACACTTGTATGATATCATGTGTTTATAAGGGGCACAATCATTCCATTGTTTCGTGTGTTAGAGCCAATCATGCACCTTCCTTGACTTGTTACACATGTCACACACTTACTACCAACAAGAACATATTACTCACCTTTGCACGTAACCACTGTTAAGGAAATACCATACTACCCCATTGCTGGGACTCCTACACCAAACGGTCTGATGTCTAGTTGGGACTTCTTATCGGGGAGATCCCTTGACATGTTGGCAGGTCCAATATCGTCAACAATTACCTACAAGTATTCTTGCTGAAGTCGCTTGATCCTTATATTCCTTGCTTGATCCTTGATTTTGTTCCTTTCCTTCGCTTGGTTTTTCCTTCCTCACTCGAAATCTAGAGTGCTCCAAGAAAACTCTGTGTCCAAGAGTGAGACAGAGAGAGAATAATGAGAGAGCTCCAAAAATGAACTGAAAAAAGGTTACAAATTGATCCTAATAAGCCTTTTTATCAATGATGCCTCTATTTTCTTCATTTTCCATTATTTTCCTTCAATTTCCTCCTCACATCCAACCTGTGACCTTTCACCTTCTTTTTCTCCTATTTTCCCTTATTTTCATAAATAAATATGCCAAAAATACATTTTTTCCTTTTTTAATGCCTTAGCCATCATCTTTGCTAATTTCCCTTAGCGATAAATGCATCTAGTGATGCCCACTAGGATATATTTTCCCAACATTCAACTTGGAATATGTGTTCCTTAACCATGGTCTTATTTTTCCTTTATTAACTTTTATTACATGAACTTTTAACCAAGGGTTGTTGCAAGACTATTTTTTAAATAGGGAGTAGAGTTACAGACGTTCACTTCAATATTGTTCATAGCACAATAGTTTTAATTATGGGGAAAAACTTCCATAATATCCAACACCTACACCAGTAGAAAGCCTCTCCCCCTTTGCCATATTATATTGAGGTTAGCACAATCAAGCTAGGGGATTATGTTGGGTTCGAGATGGACGAGAATATAAGAACCATTGTGCTTGAAGCACAAACCTAGATAAACTCCAACAAGAGTAAGTAAACCCTTGTTATGGTTTGGATAATAACAACAGAAACTGGAACAAGCACAAGAAGGGAAACAAATGAAAACCTAGAGCCAGAAGAAATGTAAACCTCTTCATGCCAAAGATAATTTGTTGAAAATAATACCTGGAGAATAAATAGAGAAGAGGTAGTTAATAATTAACCCTAAATAAAAAAAGTATAGTGCAACATATAGGAGCAACATTCACCTATGAAGCTAGGACATGCCATGCTGAGGAATATAATTTCACCTTGTCTAGGAAACCACACAGAATCAAAGAAAAATGGTGAGTCTACAAAAAGCCATTTGTAAACCTATTATATTGTGTCCATCAAAAGAAAGCTTCAGATCTACCTTCTAAATTAAAGTGAAATGTAGTTATTGCAACCTAACACCAGTCTTTGTTGTGGAAACATTTGCATTGTTGCAAACATAAAATGCCAGACCCAATTAATTATCTTATAAAAAAATAAAGAAATTGCATTAAGGGCTTTGGGGAACAGATATTACCCATTTGTTGGATGAGGATTTAGGTGAATACGCATCCTCTGAGCTTGGTTGATGCAAATTAGCAGTGGGTTGTAGGAATGGGAGAAGCAATTACTAACATAATCATCCCCAAAGTGGATCTATGGCTCAGATTAACCCTAACCTGTAGCATCACAGATGTGTGAAAATTCAACCATCATTTTACCCTTCCTCGTATTCACAATGGTCTAATAATAGGACTCTAGAGAGTTCAGTAGTGATGTGAGCTTATTCCTCCATGAGCCAAGTTAAGAACCCAGTCTATGCAAATTATGAACATGGTTGTAGCACAAAATTCTTGTTTATAATAAATAATAAACAAGAGCTAGTAAATAGGAACCCAACCTTTATATTCACCAAAAAAAGTATGTTGGTATTATTATGTCATAAGGGTTCCACTAGAAGATGATGCTACCTCTCGTCTTAATAATGAAACAACTAAGAAGAAATCATGAGATATAAATATCGACTGGAACATTGACCGAGAGGTATAATTACACATGCTATCCTAAGGTGATTCTTATAAGTAAGTTTTTATTTTGTATATGTGGTAAGTATGCTTTAACGGGAGAAGTGACAGTACCTAAAAGCCTCCGAGAGCAACGAGAGATCCTAGAAGTCATAGGGATAAGAATGTCCCTCGTTGGATGTAAGGCAACCTGGAAGGTGGGCATCATTAAGGGATTTTTGGGTTCAAAGAAAGGTAACTCCACTTGGCTGCAGGCTGGAGGGAGCATGAGCCTATGGTTGAAGGTTGAGGATACTAGGGTTGGTACCTTGGCTAAAGTATGTGGTCTGATACTTGGTGTACAAATTGTTGGCCATGGTGTTGAAGCCCCAAATCTAGGGTGTCCTATCGTTGAGAGTTTATCAACCACAAGTTATATGGCTGGGTGGAATGTGGAGGACTAGCAACTAGTTGGTATTTTATTAGATAATTGTCCATTGCAGTGAATTATAATTATGTGCCATGTGTTATATTTGTATGATGTTTTCTTGTAAACCGTAGTTCTAGTTTGGTATTTACGTGCCTAATGTTTTTGCTATTCATAATTAAAATAATTAAGTGAGTGAAAAATGATTACTTTAATTAGTGTTTGCTGGTTAATGCATGGATTGTGCATGTAGAAATGTATCACATAATCTATAGGCTGATTTCAGAAGTAGGTATACACCATGGCTAACAAACATGAAGGAAATTATTTAGAAACAAAGGACCAACTATGAGTTGGTGAAGCCACACAGGATTTGGCAGTAACCCAAGGTTTGGAAATTGTACCAAGTCTTATGCTTCCACTGATAAATTCACAATCATTGGTTGTGGTTGTCTGGTGTCATTTCCTAAGTGGAGTCGGGGACATTACAAGGTAGTATCAAAATCCAAGTTGTAGCACTAGACTTACATGAGCTTGAAAAATCCTTATCAAGAAAATTTGAAAAATCCTTACAAGGTAAATTTGTAGTTTATTTTCCAATGGTTAACAAATATAAAATCCAAGATTTTAGATCCGAAATGGTCATCAACCAAAAAAAAAAAAACCCAAAATGGTGAAAAAATATGAATCTTTAATTCAAGCCTAAATTAATGGTAATATCGACTTGGAAAGAGTCTTGGTTCACAGATTTCAAGGGAGATAATCTACATGTTTTGAATATAGATCTTCCTGGCATGAGGAATTTCACGTTAAACTTGTTATTGTGAATTGATTGTTACAACTACATCGGTGGGAAAATGATAATGAAAATGATAGGAATAGAAGCATATGTGTATTTTTAATTTGGTTATAGTTTTTGGAATATTTTGGAATTTGATGAAAATAGATACATTTAGAAGATTGTAAAATATTTTAAAATCCACAATTCAATTATGTTCAAAAAGTATATCAGCGAGATTGCAATGTACAAATTAAGTTGTAATTTCTAACTCAATTTTGTTCATGGTAATAAACTATTTCAATCTTCACATTATTTATTTGATTGTAATAAATCCATGAATCCATGTCTATGGAGGTCGTTCAGGAGTAGGAATCTATGACTTTCATTAGTACAATTGACTCAAAATCTCTTCTGGGTAACCCAAGGAGTGTATTTTAATCTTGTCCATTGTTGAGCTAATTACCCAGATTCTATAGGGTCGATATATAGAAATATGTTTGGAATATAAAAATTTGTTTGGGGAGGTAATCTAGAAGTATATGGAGGGAGAAGGGAGTATTAGATTAAAATTTAATTTTGAAAAAAATATTGTACGATCGTTTAATGTAGGGAAGGGAGAATTAGCCTGAAGTGATTGAAATGAATTGATTAATTTTTTTGTTATTGAAGAGAAATTAATTAATTTTTTCATTTTAATTTAATTATTTTAGTGATTGGAAATTAATATATATATATCTTAAATAACTTTTTACCAGTTAGCTTTTAACAATTAATTCTGGACTCATATGCATCCTTGTTGTTTATTCATTAGGATCTATGGATTTTTTCACCTTTGTCCTAAGGTTGAACCACATTAGCTGGTTCTATGGATTTTCACCTTTGTCCTAAGGTTGAACCACATTAGCTGGTTCGAAACATCGACCAAATAAAACTAATGTGATTAATCTAAAAGACATGCTTACTACATTATGGATCACAAAATCCTAAGATCTAACAACGTAATAGAACATTTTAAACTAGTTTATATTTATTTAATTTCCAATTTACCAAGCGTTAAATGGATCAAATATTTTTTCATACTAAAAAAGTTTGCATTTTAACAGATTTTCTCTCTATTTACACTTAGTAGATCTAGAGTTGAAACACCCCTCAGTGAAAAGTAAATGTTTTTAATTTACTTTTACTCTAGTAAATTAGTAAAGTATTGCCTGAGTGAAAGGCCTTGTTATAAATATAAATGTTTAAAATTAATTTAATTTTAATTAAGATTTGGTTATGGAAAGCCATGGAATTTACAGGGAAAGACATTGAGAGAAAAATTTTCAATTACCAAATAGTTATAGACAGTTACTCCATTCCCTATATATAAATCATCTCAGTTGGGAAAAGAAGCCAAGGAGGGTAGGAGAGGAACCTGAGGAAGCTAAGAAGGGAGAGAAGGAAAGATTAATCCCGGAAGCTGAGGAAGCTAAGAAGGGAGAGAAGGAAAGATTAATCCCTTGAACATGACACTGTTATGAGAAGGCAGGACGCTGCCAGCTAGGGTATTCTTGTTCTAGATAGTGGTATCCCTAGGTCAGACCATTGAGTCTCTGAATTCTTGGCTGGACCTGTGCAGTCTTGATGCCTGAATAACTGGATAACAGACCCTATTAGGTCACTGTCTATATTTTGTTGTAGAAGTGGAGTAAAAATGGTGGTGATGTTGTTGTTGGTTCGAAGGAGTGGTCTTCTCTATAAACTTCCTAATATCATGACATAAGAAAAAAAAGTCTTTTAAATTGAGAATTTCAGAACATCGAATACTAGTTGTATTTACTATAGGGAGAAGTTTCTAAAAGTTTCTATATATTAGTTAGGAAGAATCAATATTTTTTTTTTTTTAAATGTAAAAGAACCTATGAATTTGTTATATATTTGTTTTGTTATAATTGAGAATACTACTAATTAAAAATAAGTTTAAGTCGTAACTTTGTTCTTTTCTGTTTTGAATGAGGTTGTAATAGGTGAAATTATATATTACAGTCAAACGCAGATTGTGAGATTGCATAGTTTTATGAGAATTTATGTCCCATTGTTTTCTGAAGTAAAAGTAAAATATTAATGGCCAAGGGTTAGTTCCAAGTCAGCCGATAAAGGAACATCTAGCCTAAAAACAGTCCCACCGGTATTAATTAATTTGCAGAGGGGAAAAAAGGTTCTGAAAGCTAGACCCTATGTAACCTCAAGTCTAAAATAAAAGTACTCTTAAATTCTCTCATTTAAAAATAAAACATACGAGAAACCGTCTTCTGTTTGGTTGTGAATGCATGAAACTAAATGGAAATAATAGTATAAAAGAAAATCGCTGAACAATGAAATGATTGGTTCATTACCCAAAAAACTACCAGGTGCGTGGAAATATATAAAAAAATATCACGTAATTGAACTCTTAATAGTCAATTGATTAACCTTGATTAAGCAACAATCTTACAAAGTAATCAAATTACAAGAGAATTTTGTTTTCGAACTAAGCATAAATTATAACTCTATAATGAATAAAATTGGCAGAGGGTTTTCACACCTGTAGCTAAATGTTTTTTAGTAAAATTATTTTAACATGGTTGGATGATAATAAAATAAATCCCAAGGTTGAAAGGTCATAAATGGAGCCAATCGACCAGATAGGCAGACCTTTGGGCACCATAGTCATAATGTGTATAACAATAATGGAATACTCTAACCACTATGTTTGTGAGGGTAATTAGTAAAAAGAAAAATAATATGATATCATTATAAATGAAAGAACCCTTGACCAAAACCATATGGGGTTGAGTCCATACTTGGTAATTTGTATATCATTCTAGAATTGGAAACTCATAGAATAACGATAGGTAAGAAATTTGTAAAATTGTTCCTCAAAACAAGTCAGGTTTGGATAAAACCCTCATAGAAACCAATAGATCCTAATGGGTCAGAAACCCTTCCAAAATAAAAGTAACCCAAACCTTTATTAAAGTCACTAAATACAAGTATCATGATTTTCAATGTATAGTATAAATTTTTTAACAAAATATTTAACACTGCCTTGCCAAGACTTGACCCCTCAAAATGCTATCGCTAACAGACGACATATATACTAAGTTTACATTGCCAAAACTATTAATCCATCACATGTACACCATAACTTCAATATACCATCACATGATTTAAAAGCATAAGTGTAATGGTTTAAAATCATAAGCGTAAGCCATATATGGAGGTGCACCAAACACTATGTGTAAAGATTCATATTATAATGTAAATGGTAAGTCAAGTAGTGAGTGAAATATTCAAACAGAAAAAGGTGAACCATATTAGTAATATAATGTGCCAATAAGAAATAAGAAGTAATCTTGGTGAGGTCACAATGGGTTGTGCAATTCTTAATTATAAGAAATTTATATTATATTAATCAACCATAAGAACTCAAGTCAAAGAACAATTTTGAATAACCTTTGTGGCTTAGGTTAGTAATTTTTTTAAATATTTGATTAAAAAATTAAGTAAAATATGGGGTATGTTACAAGTGGTATTAATGCTGAAGGGTTCAACATTGCAGTATGGGAAAATAGTGATGAATTGAGTTGAACCAAGTTGTATTTCATAGTAAAGAAGAGTTAGAATATGGTCAAATCATGTACAGGATGAAACTCTGCACCCTTACCCAACTCAATCTTGACATATGGATGCAGTCAAATGAGAAACCTCAATCCAAATCTAATACAATGACTTTGGAAAATAAAATAAAAAAAGAATTGAGGACATAAATTACCTATTCAAACTAATAATGAAAATTTAATTCAAATAAATATTTATGGTAACTTTAGTTATAATTCATGAAATACTGATGAGAATTCTTACCTACAAAGTGACTTATTCATCAATATATCTCATGATGAGTAATAACTAAGTCACATTTCACTATTGTTATTTCATGATATATAATGATGAGGAAGCCTATGCACCAACAAATCAAAAGATGAACTCATATAAACTAAATAAAGTAACATTCATACACTATGGACATGTTTTAGAAAAGAAGGTCGGTGTTGCTTGTATGATCCCTCTCGGAAATCTGAGATTACCTATAAGACGACTATCTATTAATGGTTGAAAGAATCCTTTTTGATACATAGTTTATAAACCTTGTTGAAAGGATGAGTGAAGAAAAATCATTGATAAAAATTTAAAATTTTGAATCTTATCTGTGAAAGGGAAGAATCTACAGTAAAAATCGGTATGTTGAAAGCACTGTACATTTTCAAAATTTATAAAAAAAATATAAAAGAACAATCTTGTAATGTGTACATCAAAGTGTATAATATACTAGTGTACCCAAGGAAGTGAGTTGAGCATGTCTAAGGATAACTCTTTTCCAAGTAAATGAGAATATGGGATGCTTATGATTATCAAATATATGTACAATATGAGTCAATGATGGGTGATAGGTAGAATGCTTGGAATCCTTTCAATTGATATGGAAGATATTGACAAGGGTGTCATTAAAATATAAGAAATAATAGTTGTTAATAGTACATTTTTTGTATTAATAAATCCAATGATACATATTACATAAGTGATGGAAATAAATACCAACTGGAAAATGAATAAATGAAAGTTTGTACTAAAAGGTCTCTTAAAAAAAAGACACTCTCGGGAATAATAAGTAAATTTCGGAAGGGTTATGGTAATTGTATCTAGTATATCCCAACACCAAATAAATGTGGGACTGCATCAAATCATGGTTATTGACATCCCAAAATATATCCAAGATACATCAAAATTCATTAAGTGTGTAGAATAGAGCTAAAAATAAAAAAAATTACAAAGGCATGCAATGACCCTAAACCTGGAAAGGAATCTAGATAATTTTGAAAATTTTTGTATCTTGTGTATGCCAAAGGCTTATTAATAACTCTGTTCGTTACAAACCCGCAATATTAAAATCTAAACCAATTTGCTAAAGGGTTTATTTTATAAGTTCCTTTCCATTGGGAAGACTAATATGATTGGGATAAGATGATAATAGAAATTTCTTTAGTGGAAACAAATGAGAATTTCCTGGTGGTCTAAACTTGAACAAGATAAGTATCTTTATTTGACTGGTTTCGAAAGCTAAGTGTTTTCTACCACTTTATTACAAAATACTTTGTGAAGATGACTAGCTATGATAACAACATCTTTGGCTATAATATAAATATCTATGTATGTATGGATGATTATAGCACAATAATATAATATGTTTGTGGGAAGTTGTGTTGTGATGAACGTATAGAAAAAAAGTCATCTCATAAACATAAATACATTGTTGTTATGGCTAGTGAAATAAATTAATAAGAAAGGAGCTTTTCCTTCCTTTTGTTTGTGGCATAGTTAATAAATTTCCAAGTAGGCAAGTAAGGGACATAAAACTTTCCTATTGGAACAATAACTTGTCTGTAGACTGTTATTTTCTAATTTTATGGGAAATTTGTATATACAAAAAAACACATGTATGGTCTCATAGTAGTTATAATAGGCAATTGTATATAAGAAATATAAATATAATGACATTCTGTGACAGAAATGAGTATTCCTTGTTTTCTTAAAAAAGAACTCTCGATTAGGCTTAAGCCCAGTTAGCTGTAACCAATAGCATAAGCCGGTCCCGAACACTTTTTTTTTTTTTTAATTTCAACCCCTTCCATATAAATCTATGTAGGTAATTTTAAAAGAGAAAATATCGTGCAAGGTTGGTTGTTGATTTCTTGTTTTAAATAGTAACTGTATGATCTCTGTGAGAACCATCACTGTAATAGGGTAAATCACGTACACTAAATTTCATGGGAAATTTATTAGAATTGTGAGAAATTTGTAAATTACAATGGAAAACTTGTAAACATCTTAAGTTGCAAAGGACAACATAAGAAAATATGTATAAGTATATAGGCTAGGTACACGCAAAAACAAACGTGTATATTGAATATTTCTAAGAGTGCATTGCCCTAACATGGTTTGAGGAATGGATGGTGGGTACATGTAGAATACGGTCAGAAACCTGTAGGTCGGGTAACAAAATAAAATTATGGAACCTCGTAGGTAAAGTGAATTAGAATCGTACAATGGTAAGGTTGATGATGTAATTTGTCAAATGTTGTTAATTGTACGTAGGCATGTATTACTCTAGGTTGTAACCTTAAATTGTATAGTGGTTTTTCCTTGGTATTACCTTGTGCTTTTAAGCATCGATGGTCTATTGAATAAAAAATATTGAATAAAAAATGGAAAAGAATTAATAGGGAATACCAATTGAAATATAAAATCTTGATTAAGACTTCTACGTGAAAAGAATCGTGGATGAGAAATGTGGACAAGACCAAACCACTAAAAGAAAAGGAGAAAAGATAATATCTCCCATACAAATGGTAAGTTGAAGCAATTGTCCTAGAACTTCAGAAATGTTTAGTAGTGGCATACCTAATCCTAGAATTATGATGGTGCCTAAAGGGAAGACTATTGGTGATGAGCCATCATGGGAACTAAGCAAGGAAATATTCCTTGGAATTTATATATAAAATTGGGAAGAGATGAGGATAATAGGTATGATTACCATGTAAATGGTATAATGAGATTAGTTACTCACATATTGGGATAAAATTGTTGTCCATAGAACTTTACAGGTCAAAGGTAATATGATATATTTTTGTAACTGAAGTGGGTAATATGTTGTGAACCGATATAAAGGAAAAGAATTATATTAGAGTAACAAAATGAGTGTGAGACAATCAATTCACTTACAAGCATGGAAAGGATAAATTCTATGACAGTACATAGAAATAAAATCATGCATAACCTTCAATAATAGTCTGTAATGCAGGATGACTAGGGCCAAAATTAGAGGAATGTTGTAAAGTAGACTCCCATTATTGCACTAAAAGAGAATAACAAGCTGCCAAATATGGACATAACTAAATTACTTGGACATATAAACAACAATGTGGCAACCTTGTTGGCTTAGGCGGTCCTGACCCAAGTTCAAAGTTAGTTGCGCCAACCAACAAATCCCTACACTACCGGACCTCTCGACAAAAACCCGTGTAGCACAAGCTGTAGTCTCACCTGAAGTAGTATGGGGGGATGCAAGAACCAAATTTATGCATCCAGAGACTAGTGTGATGTATTTTAACGCCTCAAATTTGTCTTCAAGCAGATCAATACAATCCTAGGGAAAGTTACTTCATATCTACTAAAAACTCCTTTAAAACCTTCGTGAATGTCTACGATCAATCTTTGCAGACCCTTAACAATAAATTTATTCACTTATGCACATTAGAGAACAACCCTAGAGTAGTGTTTGCACAAATCTACTTAAGTTATTAGTAAACATAGCAGAATTCATCAGAGTCTTCGTGAAAGTACTTAATAGGCATTGTGTACATTTATTAAGACTTATTAAAGGGAATGACACAACATTCAATCAATATTCCATAAAACAAATTATTCATTGATAGCATATAATATTAACAGTAGTAAATAGAAATACGCTAGAATGCTTCGAAAACGGTCTTTATTGATCTTCAATTCAGGATTACAGACTCAAAACTACACTATGCACTCAGTTGCAGGGGTCTGAAAACTCAGTTGTGGACTCTACCTAGGCCTATGTGCACTTAGCTGTAGAGCCTTTCTTCTCCTATTTGACCCACCTCTTCTTGCTATTACTTTTAAGACTCCATCAATTATCCCTTAGACTCTCTAAGAGACACCTATTTATAGCCTTTCTCATACAATACCATGGTCCGTCGACCATGGGTGAGCCTCAAAACTGACTCAAAATTTACATATAACAAGGGGCTAAACCCCTTTGTCTCCTAATCATCTACATGCTCCACATCCAAAAATCACATAGAATTTACATTAATTACAAAAATGTATCAAAACTTGGGCTATTTTAACCCCAAAACTAACCCAGGGGACCTCATCCCAATAGGCCCCCAACACAAAGATCATGAATCACCCTCGAGTCACTTTTCTGGCACTATAATCTTACTATGAGGACCCCCTAGTGCAACCTAAATTACTGCAACTTCGGCAGTGCTCTGTGTTGCTTCCTAATAAACCTCATCGACTAATTTCTCCGTGGTTGGTCCTTCAGCAACCAGCCTCATCATCTGCTATGTCTGCTACAACCCTTTAACCTTATCTTGGATAGTAGTCATGACTTGATAAGCCTCCTCCAACTGAGGTTGCAACCTAGACTTTAGTAAGGCCTCCTTCTTCTGTGCTTCCTCCACCTGTGCGAGGAGTTTCTTTCCTTCCTGCAATTTAGTAAGGCACTATGCTGGTGTTATGGAGTGTGTAATTGCCATGACTTCATCATATTAACATTGTAGCTCCTTTACCTCTGTATTCAGTGTCTATAGATTCAGATCCTTCTGCATATTGGTCACAACCTCCATGGCTTGCACAAACAATGCTGTAAATTTAGCGACTATGGCCTCCAAGGTAGCCATGTCTGTCTTTACTACAACTTCATGATGATCCCAAACCTCAAGTGGATTTGTGGGCTACAACTTCAACTGTAGCTTTGTGATATTCATGTTGAGCTCAAACTAGACTCCTCTAACCTATGTTTTGGCTTCATGCACACCAACGGCTAGTTTTCTGATCTTTGCTTCTAGCTGTGCATCCTTCGGGATGTGAAGCTCGAGCATTATCTTGCATGCCTCACAAATTGCTGACTCTAGTCATGAATTATGCACCTATAGCATCTCCTTTTCCTTCAGAGGCTGTGTTTTTACAACAAACATCTACTCATTGTTCACTCTGTAATTGTTGATGAGGTTGAGGACGCGCTGCTCCCGGGCTCTCAATTCATCTTCCACCCCTGTATGCAGTACGTGAAGGGTCTCATTAGAGAGCACCGCTATATTGATCCCAATGTTTTCTATAGTACTTAGGATGATGTGATCATCAGTTGTCTCTATGTAAAGGGATCCCTTTGGAAATGCTATGGTTTTGAGTTCAAGGGTCCTTACTAACTCAGTTTCTTGGCTCGTCCTAGGTGCCAGGCTCGCTTGCTCCATGTTTGCTTGTCCAGTGCCAACCTGTATTATACTTTCTTGGATCTCCATCTTGCGTAGATCCTGTTGAACGCTCCCCAGTGTTTGCATGTAGTGTCGCTTGAATTTTGCTGCAACACTTTTGTGGTGGTGTCCCAAATTTTATCCCCAATCTCATCGATATCACCTTTTGTTAAGACCATGGGATACACCTGTGAATTATTTGATTTCTGTTTCTTACTTGTACCACCTTGCTACTCCTTGCACATCGCTTTGGGATAAATGGGGTGCTCTACCCCTCATGCCCTCCACCACCTTGTTCTAAAATTTCTTCCTCCTGTGTTTCCGGAAAAGGTGGCTGGTGACTTTGCTGTGACTTGCATTGTTCTTCCTCTGCCTGATCCTTGGCAGCACATTCTTGCTCCATACGAGCCTTTTCCTCAATTTCCTTCTTCTTCTAGGTTGCCAGGTTACATGCAGCCTACTTAGTTTCCTCTTTTCTCTTCTGTGCGGCCGAGCTTTCTGTGCCTGTGTTTTTTCCAGCCTGTAAGTCTGATGTTGTGTGCCACTATGCAGGCCATTTTGAAACAATTTCCTGCACATCTGCTTCGGTCACTAAATATGGAAAATCATGCCACTTCTTCTCTGGATCCTTCCGCGCCTAAATGTATACCCCGTGGAAGTCATCCTTGAATGCCACATAGGATGACAACTATGTGAACAAGGTTGGGGACAACTTTGGACACTAATTAATGGCCATGAAGAAAGACATTTCAATGAGAACCCAAAATATCTTCATCTCTGTGATTTGCATGGGATCCTTTGTAGCCCATAAGGAAGCAAACTGTGCCACCTCTGGCAATCCTTCCTCAAGTGGAGGAAACTGACTATCCTCCAGCAATTCCCTTGCAACTAACATAATGTACAATAGTAACCAAGCGTAATGAAATGGCTTGATCTCGTCCTAGGCTTTTCGGCAATTTTTTAGGAACTCTTGATAGAGGTATCTTGACCAATTATATTGGATACCTTTCACGCACTACGCAACAAGGGAAACTACAGGCGCCAGAACTTCATCCGCGAGACATTTCCTCATCACCTTCCCTGCTAAGATCTCAGTGGCTAATTGAACTACTGGTTCTGTTATAGACACAATGAAATACCCCCGCAACTTCTTCATGAGGCCATAATCTCTCTTCATTCATTCTGTGGGGTCCTTTTCCCCCATATTTTCACATTATTCCTTGGCCAAGTTTGCACCCTTATAAGGCAAGTGTGTGATTCTGTGAATAATCATATTGGTGATGGGTATAGGCCCTCCTAGCCATAGACACCCATCGTGCACCAATGTGAGCAATTGGCACACACAGATTGTGTTAATGTGGGTGCGGAAATAATGGGGTACCCACAATAGATTGAGTAACCTCGAGTTCTCCACGTTGCACACCCATTCCTCCATCTCTAATGTTGTCACACCCAATTCTGCATAATAAACCCTTCTCATATATTGATATGTCGCCAAGTGTGGGAACCTAGGGTGATCTGTGAGGTCCTAATCCTCCATTTTCAACAGTGGGATCTGTGCAAGCCACGGACCTTCAAAAGGGACCTACTTAGGTAGCAGGGGCGTGGAAATGGTGAACTTCTCACAATCCGGGTCCTTTGCGACCTTTTCCTTTCCCTTCTACACAGGGATATATTAGGATAATTTTTTTTATAGGTTCCATGACTTTAGTTGCAATATCTTCTATTCCCTGTCCTTCTTCCACCTCTAGGTTGACTACCCTCTCCGCTTCTTATCCTTCTACTTCTATGTTTCAGAATGCTTCTTGGGGGAGGCTTGCACCAACACCGGTTTCTTTTGTTTGTTCTTACTTGGTTTGGCTATTTGAGTTTCTCTGGTAGGTGTAGGCTTCAAGCTAGGCAACCTCGATGATGTAGGCACAGGAGCTGGAGCTTCCATACTTACAACTTCCACGGAAACTCCCTCAGAGGCAACATCCATGCTAGTGTTCACATTCTCAGCAAGACTTGGTCCAAGCATTTTCTCTAGAAATTTTTTTTGATTTAGCTCAAATAACTTAGCAAATGTAGGGCTCATGACTAAATCTTCCCAATATGATCGGTTCATAGGCGATAGACAACATATCTCACTAACAATTTTGAGGGTGCAAATTATTCTCCATAGGACTAGCACATGTAATTTATAGGGAGTTTTCAATTCAAATCCAACCTTTCCCCCCAATTTTTGACAATTAATGATGTTTTGGTAGTAGATCTTCAATGATTTTCGCCTTAAATCCCAACATCTTGCTCCTCTTAACCATCTTCTAAATGTCAAGTCATGAATAGTGACTCCAATGGTTACTTTTCTATTGTGCTGCATGGTACATCCCTTTGCACAACTTCATAGGTTAAAACTTCGTCACGTTCCACATAGCCTGTTCACTATGTTGTCCTCCAAACTGGGTAGTGTAGCTTATAGTCCCATGCTCCTTTACAACATCATGGAGCGCTAAGGCTATCCTACCACCATATAGTAATTGCACAGGATCTCCTCTATACAATTTCAGTCTACTCACATTCTCTTCTCGAAAAAGGTTCCCCATTCAACTGCGTGAGCTGAATTGTGCCTCCATCTGTAATTTCTTTGATAATAGATGGCCCTAGCCAATGCATCTGGAATTTACCCAGAAATTAGTGAATTTACTATCATATAGTAGGACAAGATCATTTACCTTGAACGTGCAAAGCTTGATATGGCGATCATGCCATGATTTTTTGTGCTCCTTCTGTACGTATTGATGGAATCCTACCAAAAATCGATCCTCTTCAAGCTCCATTAGTTGTATGAGCCATTCCTCCAAGGCCTTGTGATCTTCCATACCTGTGAGAGCTACTATGCACAGACTAGGCACAATATACTCCATCGGCATTACAACTTGTACTCCATATACCAGTCTGAACAGTGTTTACCCTATCAGCTTCATGCAAGTGGTCCTATAAGCCCATAATACTGCAGGTACACACACATCCCATTCAATTCATTGCACATAACAAATCTTCATCAACATGTTCTCCAAAATATTATTAAAGGCTTCAACAATCTGCTGTACTCTTCTGAAGGTAAACCTAAAATTCTTCAGTCAACCCACTGATCATTTTGTTCAGAAAGTGTGTACCTCTATCACTCATCAACACTTTCAGGTAGCCAAATTTGGTTAGGGCGTATTCAAACAAAACTTTTCTGCCATAGCCCCTGTACAATCCTTGATCGGCTATGCTTCTGCCCATCTGGTTAGATATTATGTCGTGGTGATGATATATCACGCACCAGTTTTCTTCCCTGGGGTCTGAATTGGCCCAATGAAATCAATCTCCCATTTCTTAAAGGGATGCAAAGATACTTGAGGTTGTAATGTAAATTCATCCCTTCGTGTTGGTCTACCATTTCTCTGACATGCATCACATGGCTTACAATATGCTTTGGAATCCTTTTGCAACGTTGGTTGCCATAGACCTATGTGAAAAATCTTTTGCACAATCATCTTTCCTGCATAATGACCTCCCATAGCTCCCCCATGAGCTTCAGCGAGAATGCTATCCCTATCAAAATTCGGGACATATCTTCACAAAATTTCATGAGCACCCATCTTACAAATGTCCTGCAATAACTGAAAAATCTGCTATGCGCACTACTAGTTCCTTCTTTTGTTGACTTGTATACCCTTTTGATGCCATCTCTATAGTCAATAAGTGAATAATTTCTGCAAAATGATTATCTACTACATGCACTGCAAAGAGTTGTGTATCTAGCAACCCTTCCTCCAAATTATTAGGTTCCTCGCCTGTTTCATTCCGTGACAGATTGTCACATCCTGCATTTAACCTCCCTGGCTTCACAATGACTTCAAAGTCATTCTCCTGGAATAGTAGAAACCATCTATAGATCTTCTCCCTCAACATAGGATTATTGATGAGGCATTTTAAGGTAGAATGATCTGTGTACATTTTGAAATGCCCTCCTAACAAATAATCCTTGAACTTATGCAGTGCATAAACCATGGTCAATCCTTCGCTCTTAGTCATTGAATAATTCTTCTCGGCCTTCGATAATTTCCTACTTGCGAAGGCTATAGGATGGTCCATTTCTCCTTCACCAGCTTGCATTAACACTGCACCCAACACAATGCAAGAGCCATCGACATGTACATGAAACTCCTTTTTCCAATCAGGAAATACCAAGATCGGTGCAGTGACCATCTTTTCTTTCAATACATCTAAGCTACGCTGACATTCTTCTTTCCAACAGAATGTTGCATCCTTCTTCAGCAGTTTCTTCATGGGTGTGGTAATTTGAGCATATGCTTTGATAATTTTTCTATAATATCTCGTATGTTCAAGTGTCGCGTGCAACTGCTTAACATTCCTCGAGGCCTCTAGGTTCACCATCATTGCAATCTTTGCAAGGTACACCATCAGTCCTTGCTTGCGCAACATGTGACCCAGAAAGATCCCGAAGGGAACACAAAATAAGAATTTCTTCAAATTCAACGCGATCCGGTATCTGTGATACGTATCAAACATTATTCGCCGACTTTCTACATGGTGATTTACTAATCTGAACACCTTCCAGTAATCAAAGTATACTTCTAGGAAATTGTGAATGAACTCCTTAAACACGATTATGACTACGAAAGAGAATATCACAGCCACATTCTTAAGTCCAAACGGCGTCATAGTATATTAAAAACAACCCCACTCCATCACGAAGGTCATTTTGATCCTATCCTCGGGCGCGATCTTAATCTGATGATACCCCCAAAACCTATCAATGAATGAGTAGGCTTCCTGCCCTCCAACATTGTCTAATACGTCATCGATAAATGGTGTTGGAAATGGGTCATGGACACATGCATCATTAAGCTTCCACAGGTCTATGCAAATCCTTATCTCACCCTTTTTTTTCTTCTCCTTAACCACCAACGGGCTCACCCAATCATATTCTTCAACTGGTTCTATGATGCCTGCTTCCAACATTTTATCCAACTCTAAATGAACATCTTCCTTGTATTTAGGATTAAGGTGATACTACCTCTTTTTAATAGGCTTCACGTCCAGCTTTAGATTGATATTCATAATGCCCAAATCTCTAATTATTCCCTTCAAATATGAAAACTTGGTAGGGAATAGATCTTGGTACTCACAGAGTAACTCAACAACTTTATCCATGACAGTAGCATCATACCAATAATCCCAAATATTTGCAAACTTCGGTTCTACTTCAGTACTAATGTTTACTTGCTTTGTATTTAATGACACAGTGATGTCTGAGTTGTCTATTTATGGGCCTTCGACTTTGCGATGCCCTTCTGCCTCTGGAATATTAATTTTTCTTAGGTCTTCATCCTCCTCTTCAGTAATTACATTATAGCATTCCAATGCATGGTGCAACTGGGTGCTCTAATTTGGTTGGATCCATTCCAAAAGTTCTTGTGGCATTTTGAAGATAACTGCCTTAATCCCTATAGTACTTCATCATTGCTGGAGAAGCCATCTTCAAAGCTAAAGCTCAATAAGAATCCTTCCCTCAATATATCCCACTCTATAGTGCCATGATAGAGCTCTGTCTCCAGATACCAATTCATGGGAATTGTATCCAAAGTATGGAAAAATATGTGTACCCACTTTGGCTACGTCTCTATTCCCCATACTTTAGACCATTTTTCTAAGTGATCACGTAGATCATACTTTTCTCTATATTTCTCAATCAATCTAGTGACAACGTGCCCAAACCATAACCTCATCACTCTTCTATAATCTCGTCATCCATCAAAACTATCTTTATGCGTACCCCACCATCGTGCAGACATAGCGCACAGTGCCAAATATAATGCTTGGAAGCGATGATCGTCAGGTACTTCACGTTCAAATTCATCCAGAAACTTATCTACGTCAGTTAAACCATCATAGTAGGGTAATTTTCTTACCTCCAATGAGACATAGTGCATCACTTCATCATCATATTGCACCACAACATGGATACTTCATGCATCTAATTCTGCCAATGTTCCAACTATTCATCTGAATTGGAGGTGCAGGAACTCTCCCGATCCCATTCAATCCATCCACCTACTGTTAGATTGATCCAGGCTTGATTGTAACGACCCATTTAATATCAGCCAAAACTTTAAAAATGGATATAAGTTAAATTTTATAATTAATATAAAGTTGAAACTTTATAATATATAAAGTTTAAATTCATAAAAAAATTAAAGCATATAATAAATGAATAAACATAAAAATAAACTTTATAAATAAACATGACAGAATTGAGTTATATAAAATGGGACATAAAATTTCATAAAGGGAATTAAATGATAAAACATTGAAACCCCTGTACGGAGCGCATGAAAAAAAATGAAAATATCTAAGGAGATACGCATGCAGGGAGGTGTCGAGAGGAGGAAGAGCAGTGGCCGAAGGCTGGAAGGTGGCCGCCGCCAAGCTTGATATAAAAACCACTGGACTGAGCCGAGGTAGGGGGGAAAAAACAGAGAGGAGGACAAAGGTCAGAGGAAGATCGAGAACGAGAACGAGAGCTTTGATTGACCTGAGGTTTTGGGCACGGGGGAAGTAAGCTTCACAGAGGCTTGTTGGATTGGCTGGGAGGAATTGGTTCCCAGTAATCGAATCAGCTTCAACAGGAGAACGGGAGAACAGGAGCAGACAGAAAAATCAGTCGATAGCAGTCCAGGTAGGTTTTCATTATTTTTACGGTTCTGTATTTCAGTTTTCAGTTCTTGTAATTTTCAGTTTTATAGTCTTTACATTGATCTCACACTATTATTTTGTAGATTTAATATAGTTCATCTTCACTTTCTTCATAATCACAAATTGGTTCAGTATAGCGTGCCCCTTCTGCAGGGTCCAATGGAACTACAACCCAAAGCGATTTCCTTTCAAATGACATTGTCCTTTTCTTCAAATTTATGACCCCATTCATATCAATTGCCCAGTCAATTCCTAGGAGAGTAGGGTATGGGTTACTTTCATCAATGATCTCTATCACCTCAAAGTTAGCCATCACGCTTGCCCCTTCTATATCAATTGTTACTCCATATAATCGTCCCATAGGGATGATTTTCTGTTAGTTCACCATTCTGAGCTGAATCGTAGACCAATGTGGCATGAGTCTCCCAATCCTTTCCCATATTTGTTTTGGCAAAAAGTTCGCATCAGACCCCAGATCCAAAATGACCTAGTCCGTTTCATAATCACCTATCTATGTGGTGAGACTCATCTCATTTCTTGTTCTTACCTTATGTTTGCCAATTTTTCTGACCACCCAGTGTCCATCAGGGACCTTCTCCTTGCTGGCACATTTGTTTATTAATTCCTGCAGGCCTTCCATAGCATTGCTATCGTGCAACAGTTTTATGAAGGTCTCCAAAAATGTGGTAAGTACATAGGGATCAACATCTATAGGTGCTTTAGGTTCCGACATCTTATCTTGGCTTCTTGAGGTAGATGCCTTAGCGAAACTTTTCTTAGCTTCCATAAACATTTCCTTCGCACGATTCAGATCAAAACCCACTTCCTTCTTTGGGGCATTGCCGACCCATCCATTCTCTTCAGGCTATTTTCCTTTATCATTGCCAGTCATTATTCCACTCCTCAACATTATATTCACACTTTTATCTTCCTCGCTAGGTTCAACTCTCATCATCTGTAAGTTTCGCATAGGCTTCTGAGGCTATGCTTTCTTCTCTTTCATTTTAGATGTTAGCACCGAGCATTCTTCTATAGTATGGTCAAATTGGCTACAATATTGGCATGACAGGATTGTTTGATTCTGACACTCCCGTGCGTAGTTCCCTGGCTATTCGTAGTTGTAGAAGATGACATGAATGCGGCCTATACTAGGCCCTCCTCCTTCTCTACCCTGTCCTCGTCCCTGATAACCTTTGCACACTCCTTCAACGCCCTACTCTAGAGGCCGAGTTTCTGCTTGCATCTAGTATGTAGGTGTTCTTTCCATCATCAGCTTATAGCTGTGAATGTAGCACTCATCATGGCCCACCTATTTGTAGAAGTTACAAAACAACTGTTGGGGTGTTTGGAATAACTTTTGAAGTAAATGATAGTTATTAGTTGCATGTTCTTTAGCAACCTAACAAATAGCACACCATAGCGTAGCCTCCATGCTCGGCCCTGCTGGAGCTTATGGCTTTAGGGGAATTGGTTCCCCTCTTGTAATATAATTCAAGTACATGGGACAATGGTCATTATCATGCCCCTGGCTCTTGCACATCAGACACCAGACTTATGCACACACCTCTCATTTAGTCTCCTTATCTTTCTTCAAGCTCTGCAATTCTAAGCAAAAGCTCTGTAACTAAGAGTCGATTTGTTGTACCCCCAAGGTCATACCCTAGATAGGCATTTCATGTAATCTCATCATGATTTCCAAGGCTTCGGGCTATGTTCCTATTTCTATTGTGATAGAGAAATTATCAGGTGGGGCAGAAGTGAAGCTATAAACCATTCACAATGTTGACTATCTGAGAGTTACATGTTAGCTTCTTGAATTTGACACTTCAACCTTTGATCTAATTCCCACGGTATCTCATCAACCCTCATCATGATTTCTTTAAATCCAACTACTTTTTGTGAGTCAGACTTATGCTTACTAAACTCGTTTGAAGTCACCTTAGTATATGCTAGTGATGTCAAAATATTATCATAACAATATTTAATATACCAAGTTAGTGCGCGATCCTGCAAAGCGATAACCAACTAAACTTTATTTATATTCTCATCAGTAATCTATTGCGCTATCCAAACAACATTCTTAACAAACCAAAACTGCTCTGTATCTTCACTCCTGATGCCCTTGAAATTTGGCAGCTTCACTGTGTTTGCCATGTTGAATGATGGTGGTGGAGGTGGTGGTGCGGGCGAAGGTGTATGCAGTGGAATGGACCGATTATTTATTCAAGGAAACCCCTGAGTGATTAGCTAAACATCGCTTCGCAGTGGATTCTGTTCCACCCCTTTGTCATCACTTACAGGAGGTCCAATCAATGGACTATACTCTGGTCCTAATCCTTCACGGTTTCAAAAGAGTCGTCCACTTCATGCATCTCCGAACATCAAGGTAATGGCATCACCCATTTTTCACACAACAACATTTTAATCCATGTATTCAAAGATCTTAAGTACTTACCTCACAGTCCTTAGAAAAATATTCACTCTGCTTCATTGTAACAGACTGAGGTATCAACTGCAAATTATGTAAAAAATCCTACTATAATTCGATTGAGAAAGTGATCAAGAGCCCATGTGATCTTGCTTTCAGAGGCTTCTAACCGTCGCACTAGTTCTAGAGTCCACACTATAGGATTGTCAAGCTTCCACCTTCCTTGGCTATCTGTCAATTTAGCCAACCATTCATATAGCTCAATGGGGAAGGTGTAGAATAATATCTTGTGTATATCCATATACAAATACCTATTCAACAACTCTTCTTTTGACAAATGCAGATTCCTGTTTTCTTATGCCGTGAACTCGTGAATCTTCCAATCCAACCAATTTTCAATAACCTTCTTAGTCAATTTCCAATGATTCGACATCACACATCTCTTTCAGGCAGATCATGGTCTCGTTAATGGAACCATTTTTTGGCTTGGAGGGTCTTGACCCAATTTCAAAGTTAGTTGTGCCAACCAACAAATCAATACATTACTGACCCTTTCGAAAACAACCCACAAAGTGAAGGTTGCAGTCTCACCTGAGGCAGTATGGGGGGATGCAAGAACCAATTTTCTACATCCAGAGATTAGTGTGATGTATTTTAACACCTCATATCTACCTTCACGTAGATCGATGCACTCCTAGGGCACGTAACTGCAACTCTGCTAAAACAACCTTCAAACCTTTGCAAAGGTCTACGATCAATCTTTGTGGACCCTTAATAGTCAATTTATCCACTTACACACATTAGAGAACAACCCTAGATTAGTTTCCACACAAATCTACTTAAGTCATTAGTAAACATATCATAGTTCATCATAGTCTTCGCAAAAGTACTTAATAGACATTGCGTACATTTATTAAGACTTATTAAAGGGAATCATGCAACATTCAATCAATATTACATAAAACACATTATTCATCAACAACATATAATATTAACAACAATAAACATAAATACACAAGAATGCTTTGAAAACTCTATTGATCTTCAATTCAGCATTACAGACTCGGAACTAACCTGCGCACTCAGCTACAGGGGTATGCACACTCAACTGTGGACTCTACCTAGGCCTTTGCGTACTCAGTTGAAGAACCTTTATTCTCCTATATAACTCACTTCTTCTCACTATTACCTCTATGACTCCATCTGTTATCCTTTAGACTCTCCAAGACACACATATTTATAGCTTTTACCATACAATCCCATGGTCTACGGATCATGGGTGAATCTCAAAACTGACTCAAACTTTACATAGAAAAAGGGGCTAAATCCCTTTGACTCCTAATCATCTACATGCTCCACATCCACAATCACGGATAGTTTACATTAATTACAAAAATGTATCAAAACTTGGATTATTTTAACCCCAAAACTGACCAAGGGGACCTCAACCCAACACGCCTTTAACAAGGTAGGAAAAGGAAGTTATCCTAAACTTCACTCATGAAATACCAATGCATAAGTAACATTTTAAATAAAAAATAATAACCTAATAATGTCACCAAATACGACCATACACTCGATGCAATTTATTAAAAGAAACAAGAATAACAAAAAGGTTCTAAAATATTATTACCATTATATGATTAGTGCCAATAGAATTGGTACTTCCATGGTCTGGAATTTATAGCAATACAACACATTGGAATTCTTGCCAATTGACATCATCACCAAGCCAGTACAAATGATTTGTTTCTATTGTTGATAAAATCACAATGATGTCGAATTGTCGTGAAGTGCAGGCTGTCAACCCTTGTGGGGATGTGAATCAAGATGATGACTCTTGTTGGATATATAGACATTTGATGGTTCCTCTAATATAACTTTAAATGATTATATATATACTTGTTTCTTAAATAATGATTGATGAAAAATAATGAGACCTTGATGATTGTGGATGTAGGTTGAACTAGATGGAGTAATCCTAGTTGAGCCTATGCACATTCTTGTTCAGAGAAAAAATATTTTTTGTTATAGATGCAAGTGGTTATCTAGGTTAAGTTCAAGGAAGACACTTCAGTAGGGAGAGGCTACCTAGGATGATTAATATTTTTATGTGCAAGGTATATTTCAACTGGCTTTGTAGGTTAGGAAAACACCGCGGACGATGTTTCACTCAATGAGGGGAATATGTAACACCTCTCACTGAAAAGTAAATGTTTAATTTAATTTTACTCTAGCAACTTGGTAATCTATGGTTTGATTGTGTGAAATTTGTTCACTTACCAAACAATTATAGAAAATTACTCCCTTCCGTAGAGATAAATCGTCATAGTTGGGAAAAGAAGCCAAGGAGGGTAGGAGAGGAACCCGAGGAAACTATGAAGGGAGAGAAGGAAAGATTAATCCCTTGAATAGGATGTTTTTATGGGAAGGCAGGATGTTGTCAACTAGGGTATTCTTGAATTGGCCAGAGCTAGTGGAGTCCCTAGGCCAAACCATTGAGTTTGTGAATTCTTGGCTAGACCTATGAAGTCTTGATGCCTGGAAAATAAACTCTATTAGGTCACTGTCTATCAGCTGTTCTGGAAGTGGAAATGGCTCAGGGGGAGAACTAGTGGTGCTATTCTCATTGGTTGGGAGGAGTGGTCTTCTCCTCTATAAACTTCTTGCTAGAATGACCTAAGAAACATAAGTATTTAAAATTGATAATTTCAGAACATCAAATACTAGTTGTATTTATTGTAGGGAGAAGTTTCTACAAGTTTCTATATATTGGTTAGGAAGAATCCATATTTTTTTTTTATTTAAAAGAACCAATGACTTTGTATATTTCTTTTGCTATAATTGAGAATACAACTAATTGAAAATATTGTTAAGTCGTAACTTTGTTCTATATTTTTTTGAATGAGGTTACAATAGGTGAAATTATATATTATAGTCTAATGCACAGTGTGAGATTTCATAATTAAATGGGAATTTATGTACAATTGTTTTATGAAATAAAAGTACAAGATTAATGGTCAAGGCTTAGTTCTAGGTCAACACTGATGAGGGATATCTAGCCTGAAAATAGTCCCACTGGTATTAATTAATTTTCAGAGGGAAAATAGATTTTGAAAGCTAGACCCTATGTAACCTCTAGTCTAAAATAAAAATACTCTTAAGTTATCTCACTTAAAAATAAAATGGATTTGAAACCATCTTATGTTTGGTTGTGGATACATGAAATTAAATGGAAACAATAGTATAAAAAATAAATAATTGAACAATGAAATGATTGGTTGATTACCAAAAAAAGAAGAGGTGCATGTAAATCTAGTCAAAAAATATGAGGTAATTGAACTCTTAATAGTTAATTTATTAACCTTGATTAAGCAACACTCTTACAAAGTAACCAAATTACAAGAGATTTTTTTTTTTGAACTAACCATAAATTATAACCCTATAGTGAATAAAATTGCTAAAGGGTTTTCAGACCTGTAACTAATTTTTTTTAATAAAATTATTTTAACAAGGCCGCACACTAATCAAAATAAATACCAATGTTGAAAGGTCATAAATGGAGCCAATCAACCTGATAGGCAGACCTTTGGGAGCCATGGCCATAATGTGCATAACAATAATGGAATACTCTAGCCACTACATTTGTGAGGGTAATTAGTAAAAAAAAAAATAATAAGACAATAAAATGATATCATTATAAATGCAAGAACCCTCGACCAGAACCCTATGGGGTTAAGTCCATACTTGGTAATTTGTATACCATTCTAGAATGGAAAACTTGCATAATAACAATAGGTAATAGCCAAATGCGTAATATTCTCTCAACTGGATATTTTTTAAATTGTTCCACAAAATGAGTCGGGTTTGGATAAAACCCTCATAGAAACCAATAGATCCTAATGGGTCGAAAACCCTTCCAAAAAAATAAGTAACCAAGACCTCTATTAAAGTCACAAAATACAAGTGTCATGATTTTGAATGTATAGTGAAAGACATATTTTGTATAAAGACTAGTTAAATGATTAAATCCTTAAACAATAAGTATAATTTAGTGAACAAAATATTTAACACTGTGTAGCCAAGACTTGACCCTTCAAAAGTTATAGTGGAATGAAGACATATATACTAAGTTTTCATTGTTTGGTACATGAAAGAAAATCATTGCCAAAATTATTAAACCTGGAAATCCATGCTTAGCTAGAGGATGCTAACATAACTCATATCGTTAACCAGGTTTGGAAAAAGATGTACGATGTAAATCTAGTAAAAATGTATCAGGTAATTGAACTCTTAATATTCAATTTATTAACCTTGATTAAGCAACACTCTTACAGAGTAATCAAATTATAAGAGAATTTTGCTTTTGAACTGACCATAAATTATAACCCTATAGTGAATAAAATTTCCAAAGGGTTGTCACACCTGTAACTAATTTATTTTAATAAAATAATTTTAACAAGGGTGTGCACTAATAAAAATAAATGCCAAGGTTGAAAGGTCATAAATGGAGCCAATCAACCCAATAGGCAAACCTTTGGGAGCCATAGCCATCATGTGCATAACAATAATGGAATAATCTAACCACTACGTTTGTGAGGGTAATTAGTAAAAAGAAAAATAATATGACAATAAAATGATAGCATTATAAATGCAAGAACCTTTGACCAAAACCTATGGGGTTGAGTCCATACTTGATAATTTGTATATCATTCTAGAATGGAAAACTTGCAGAATAACAATAGGTAATCGCTGAATGCGTAATATTCTCTCAACTAGAAATTTGTAAAATTGTTCCACAAAACGATTTGGGTTTGGATATAACCCTCATAGGAACCATAGATCCTAATGGGTCAGAAACTGTTATGAAACTAGCTTCAAGAAAGATATAAAAGATAGATCAACGCCTTAGAATTCAACCTCTTCGAGGGGGCAACCTCCTTTACATTACATAAATGAACAATTCTTGGATGAT